>OMNV01013796.1:107769-142203 GCA_900303265.1 Brotula barbata
CTGCAAGGGTCAAGCTCGTTAAACACACTGTGGTCTTCATGCACAGAGGTGATGAGGAGGATGGGAGTGTAACATGAAGCTGAAAGGAAGGAACGGATTGAATAGAAACCTTGAAGGTACCCACCTGTGTGTTTGTGTGTGTGTGTGTGTGTGTGTGTGTGTTCGCGTGTGTGCGTTTGTTTGGATAGATAAAGAGAATTTATCAGGGTCAAACACCATAACCTGTGGACATTTACAATCCATTCAGTCCTTGTGCTGTGGATTACAAAGTTTTTATCAATGGTAATTTCCACCACGACAGCTATATGTCAGATAAAACAGTTGCGCTGTCAAATCAAGAGATAAATGTTCCAGGCAATGCTGTGCACTCTGATAAAGCTGTAATTAAAACCCGACTGCTTACAAAAATTTAAATCAATAAGTCAATGCAGCCAGCCAGCCTCTAATTTCTAAAACTTTGTGCGAGAGATAATTAATCTCATGAAGGACCGAAAAGCTATGCTGGATTTTGTTCATTTACAAGCTGCCGTTCAGCTTTAGTTCCAGCCTGCCATCAAAACAGAGGGAAGAAATGTGATTAGCAGAGATAGAGATAATAGAGAGGCTCTTTATTATCATCAAAATTCCAGATCTGCAGGAGTCACGATTTCCTTTTAGATGAACGTATAAGTTAGTGCTGTGTTCGTTCAACCATGAGTCTGTATTTTCTTCGGTTTTTATTTCCATATGTCGATCCCTTCCTCTCTGTTTTCTCTCCTTAACTGTGTATTGACTGCTGCGTGTGCTCAGACTAAAGAAAACATTCTATGGTGTCACTGGGATCTCAGATGTTTGATTTTGAGGTTTGGATCACACCTTTAGTTTCATATCTGCACCAGGAGATATGGTTGATACATGAACCTCCACGTTTCTCGCTTTCTCCTCGTCTGTACCAGGACCACTAGGAGAGTTCTGTCACTTTGGGTTTACGTCTGCATTGACTCAGTGGCAGTGTCATCTGTCATTAGTAATACAATCTGATGCCGTACACACTATTTTAGTGCCTCTGGTATTGTCCATTCTCAAGTTATCACAGTGCCCAGATGCCTCATCATCTGAAATGATTTTCCCCAGGCTTTACATTTCAAGGATTATATTCCACAGAATGAGTATTTTGAATCAGTCCATCAGTCCTACATATAATTCTTCCTCTTCTCTGTCTCCTACGTCTCCCCGTTCTCGTCCTCACCATTATCATTAGCATTGTCATTGTCACCATCACATTTCCTGTCCACGCTGTATGCCTCAGAGGTAGAGAGCAGCCACATTTCTATCTCATCCCAGCCGTAATGCACAGCAATCAAAAGTTGGGATTTGTCTAAAATGATGAAAAGATAATCACTCAGATCTCAAACTGAAGCCCCTGAGCCAGTACATGACACAGGAGAAGAAATTACTCCACCCAATGAAAGCCATAAGGAACACACTCACTCATATGTTAGACTATCGAAATCTTAAAGAGAAGACTTGTGAATTGACTTTTATCATAGGGAGACTATGGAAGTACCATAATGATCATTTCTTCTTTTTTCTTGTATCCTGTCATCTCTATCTTTGGCCTGTCATCTCTATCTTTACCCATCATCAGACACAGTTTACACTGTCCTTGTTGGCATTGCATCATGATGATTGACACTCTGATCAGGGGCAATGACAGGAGTCATCACGTGCACCCACTTTGTTCATCACCTCTCCATTCAACCATCCATTCTCTGCTCGGCTGGATAGGTCAGGTGCGCTGGGTATGTACAATCTCTTCAGAGATTTTCATCTGAGAGAATATTGCACAGTTGTTTTCAAGCCTGAGGAAAACAACCTACACCAGTTATAGCCGGCCGAAGGTTTGAGCTGGGCTTTGATTGATTTTGCAGGCTCTCGCTGGGCAAAGATTGATGCTTGAAGAGACAGAAATAACAGCAATCAAGACTGTTGACCGGACAAGATGACACATGTGCTCAGAATGCAGCGGTGTGGTCAGAGGATTCACCAACATACTGTAATACATACATCCGTTAAAGCTTGGTTATGGCCTGACGTCTTATCAGGAAGACATAAGGAGGCTCCCCATAAAAGAGCATCTTAAACTAAAGGGGGCTTAGGCAGCCATCACAAGGCTGGTATCATGACACCCGCGTAATGATATTTCCATCCTAGCAGCTTTTGTCACACCTGTTTCACTTTGGTTCCAAATAGGACACACAAAAGGCATTGATGTATATTTAAGGGATACAATGTTTCTAATCTGCACTATTTATGAGTCAAAATGAAAGCAAAATAAATCATAATAAATTATGATATACATGACAGGGATGATGAGAAAACGGCAGCTGGAGAGTACATTCGAATGTAGGTATGAGCTGCCAGCTTGGGGGACATAAGGGTTGACATGCACAGATGTGACTCATTCAGTATGCCTGGAAAGTACCTTGAAGAGCAGGAAAGGAGAGAAAAGCCAGAGAATTAGATGAAGTGACTCACTTCTGCCCAGAATGCCCTTTTATATTCTCTGCTGCCCTTTTCAAGTCAGCTTAAAATCAAGTTTTAGTCACAGCTGAAAGACAGCCATCACTTGAACATTGTTAGCCCTCCTCCTGCTGTGAGTGGCCCCCATCAGCTCAGGTTTGGATGCCCGGACAGTGTCATTTTGGTAGAGCAGAGATTACTTTTATGTGACACTCTCTTCATCTTGGGGCACCTTGGATAACTCGCAAAATGTCCCAAAAATAGCAGACTCACATCTGGTGCATTGTAGTGGTAGTTTGCAAATGTGTGTGTGTGTGTGTGTGTGTAGTTGTAATCTTCCCATACAACAGGATCATCTGTGTCATGTGTACATTATAAGTGTTTGGATAATGGTGCACTGTGTTATGTAAACCATAGTCTGTGCAGCTAGATTCAAAGTCGTCCTATACTGTGAACATGTAAGCCCTGTGTATGTGTGTATGATATATATATATATATATACTCAAAACATGAGGTCAACAGAAGGAGAATTGATGTTAAAATAATACCTGTACTTCAATCAAATACTTAAATGGCCTGACTTTGATATTATAAGGAGCAAGAAAGAGAATATATACACAGTCAAGATTCATGGCTGTGTTTTTAGTGTTCACTACATCAGATTTAATGGAAGAGATTCTGGTTCTGGATATATTATTCTTTACTGAACAGCAGCATCCAGACGGCAAAATAGCCGCCCCACCAATTTATATGAGACGTGTGTTGAATAGAGGCGTTCACGGGTGGTGTGTGTTGATTCCCCGGCATTCCGAGCTCATTTAGTCTTTGGATATGAAGAAGTGCTTCTATGCTGCCCTTTGTTTTCACATTTGTTAGGCTAATAAAACCATAACAGTACACTTTCGTAGCAATTTACCAGGTAGCAACTGCTGAGACACGTCACGGTAAGATGCTCCATCAACAGCTGGAGTGCACACACACTGTGCAATGTGGGTACATTGTCAATTGAGGTGTAAATCCTAGCAATGACAGTGCCATGTGTCTTACCAGCTGACCTACAAAACACACTGTGTGTTGTGTAATCAAACAAACGCAGTCCTAACCTTCTACCTATGTCAAGCCTCCTCCACTTTCCCAGCCATCGCGGTTGACTTTCAATATTTGAAATGAAATATTTCCATAGCCCAGCCTGCACATCCGCAGCAGTCAGCTCTACGTGGTTAAATCAATGAGGTCTCTGAAGATTTTTCAGTCTGCTTTCATCTTAAGGGAGAGGCATGGAGAGAGAGAGAGAGAGAGAGAGAGAGAGAGAGAGAGGGAGGAGGGTGGGGGAGCAAAGTAGAGAACTTCAATATCTTTTATTACGTTTCAAGTCTGGCGCTCTGTGCTAGACTGGGGAGTCAGAGAGACGACATTAGCAAGAGGTCATTATGCTGTTGAGAGAATGTCCTTAAGCCATGTCAGTGGATTAATCCTTTGTGATTTAGACAGACTTCCAGAAACTCTGATCTTCATTTTACTGTCTGAACGAATCTCAGGGAGATAAGTGGCGCAGAGGAATCACAGTTACCTGGGAGATACTAGATCATTTCAGACAGAACATATCCACGGAACTGTTGACTGTAAAGATAAAAAAAATAAGACAGAAGGTGCAGACCATCTGTGATGCCTGCCAGCTGATTGAGCTTTAAAGCAGCACCTGAAAGAAGGGAGACGAGATTTCCAAGTCTCTTTTTTCTGACTCAACACATGCGGCCGAGCGTGCCAGCTCAGGTGCAATTTTGCATTGAGAGTGAAAAACATATTGTCCTCTGTGTGTTCTTATTTCAGATAAACTCCATCTGGCGTCTTCGCTCCTTCAGCAGCCATGGCTCTCTTTGTATCTGGAGGGACCATGTTCTCCATCCTCCTCATTAGCAGGTAAGGCTGAATGCAGAAGGAGGGATACAGCTCCTGGGACCTGCAGACCCCAAGCTATCCTATCAGACAGGAAGCATAATCAAGTCACGTCAGATTCAAATTTGAAATGACGCCAATACTTTGTGTGGTGAAGTCGGAGGTAGGCAAGCATAATTTTTTTTTGTACTATCGACACTCGATAAACAACTCCCCGTGCAGCGGAAATGGAGTATTGAAATTCCAAGGTCCCATTCATGTTACTGCAGAGTGGTCCCAATGAGTCGTCGTATGCATCCGTTCTGGAATACAATTGGTGTAATAATCCCTGCAGAGATCATATGGAGAGGATGATGAGATGTTTTGATGTACCAAGAACAGAACCCTTTCGTCTTCTTTCAAGTTTATTTTCAAAGCCCTGATCCACGTTGCACATTTTAGATAAGCTAAAGCCTCTGGCTCCGACTGAATCCTGCTATACGTTATTCTCTGTATAGCGCAGTGCTTCTGTGCACAATCAGCTCAGGGATTAATGCACTGTAGCAGGTCGCCTGCTACTGTAGTTTGGTGCCAAATGCATCTGCGTTTGGCGTAAATGCCATATGGAGGGAGTCCATTTGACCATTCAAGCATTCGCTGAAAGCTCATTCACTGATTCATCACAGTGGAGATCACATACAGATTATTTTTTACTGTTATCATTGTTGTTTTTGAGCGTCTCATCGTTACGGTTAATGACGCTGTAGACTGTTGAGAGGTGTGTTTATTTTCATCTAGAGGAGGCTGAGGTACCCTTTGGAAGCAGCACATCCATTTCCCAACAATTAAAAACCATCAGAACTTTTGGTGGAAGTTAAATGTACGGAGGGCATGGCTGCTTCACTCTTATCAGCAGCACTTACGGCTGTTATGTGTCATTACACCCAGGCGTCTGATGAGGGGTGATAATTACGGTGGTGATAATTTTGCTTCATCTTAAATAAGACATGGAAGACATTAAAAACCTTGTGTGTGTTGGGTGACATGATCGGTGTCACAGAGCATTTGTACTGTTTTATTTAGCCTTGTCATTCTCGCTGAGATGTCAAGCTGGCACAAGCTCCATTTGCCACTTTGTGTCCTGTTTTAAACGAAGCGGGAATCGGGCCCACGCAGCGTAAACCTGACACATGCTGCGTGGGTTTTAGCGGGCGACCAGTGTGAAAGTCCCGCCGCCGGCTTCAGCAGTCAGCATGCTTGCTGTTTCAGCCGGATGATAAGTCATCTGATAATCATCTGGGCCGACGGACAGCTGATTCGAAAAAACAACAACAACAACAACAACAGGTTACATCAATTGACAACTGCAGCCACAGCCAAGTTACTCACTGTGAATATTTAACCTTACCTGTTTTTATTCATTTCTCTATTGTTCTCTGAGCTGCTATTTTATTCTGTTTACCGTGCGTTTGTTGCACACACTGCACATTCACATACATACACACTTCCACAAAAGTTTACAACTAGCAACGTTTGCCCTCAACATTCGGGAATAATCCAACAATAAGAAATACAAGCAGCAGACAGACTTTGCAGATGGGCCGAAGGTAACAGTTGGATAATTTTAGCATAGATTATTGCTATTTCAAGAGGAAACGTGCTGCTCGCCGTGCCTTTAATTTTTCATGTGAACCCATCCATCCTTTTAAAGGGTAAAATGCACAGAGACTGAAGAGAATCTGTTTTGGCTTTTCTTTTAGCATCTAATTAGCACTGACATAACACATGCGCATCTCACCATAATGAGGAGTTTGACAAGATAGTCGTTAATGAGACGATGGTGCCAAACCATAAATAGCTGTTAAAATCTTTACTTTTCATGATCTCAGTGTCACTGTGTGTATGAAGAACGATGTTGTCCAACTCAGTGTAAATCCACTGAGTATGATTTTCAGCTCTCTCGCCTCTCTCACAGTTGCATGATCAGGAAAGCGCAGACGCCCCACGACAGGATACAAATACCCTCCGACCTCTCCCTCCGGCACAAATCACCGCATGGGTGACCCGCCGCCTCCATAAAAACGACCGATGACATTGACAGTGGTGAAACTACCGACAACATCACCTTAGAGGAAATAAGTACCTCATCGCAGGTCGCAGGATCAGCAATGCGAGCTCATAAAGGCTAACACAAGTCTCACATTAACGCTCATGGAAAGACTCACGGCGACATGAAGGTCAAATACATACCTCGTGATGAATACATAGACTTGGTCCACAGTGGTGCCGCTTCTGTGTAGATATTTTAACTTCAGCAAGTCGTGCATGTGTGGCACCCAACAGAAAGAGAAGATGCTGCGGATAAAGAAAAGAATCAAATCACTTTGCAAAAGATAGATTCACTTATTGTTCACTTAGACATATGGGTAAATATAATTTGTGCCTTTAGTTTCTTTACATCTTGCAATGAAAATAAATAAAGATTTGAGAAAAAAGAAGTGCAATGTAAACACTACAGTGTCACATTTGACACGGTTGTCAAATGGATTTGCTTTGTTGTGTTTCCAACCTGAGATGTGCGGCTTCTGTTGGGTATGGTTATAACATGGAATAAGTGTTCAAATGGTTTCATCCATCTGAACAGAGATTTCAAAAACAGGTGAGGACAAAGGAAAATTGTAATTTCAAACTTTTGTAAGTTATTGGCTAACCGTGGAGCTCAAGCACAGGCGGTAATTTGGTTATGTGATTTTCAAAACTACCTAAATGTTTAACTGAAATATAAAATCCATAAAAAAAACAAAGCACTCCTTCTCCTCTCCCCTAAATCACTGTGAAATATTTCATTTAAACAATCCCCAGGCTTCTACTTAAATAAGTAGAGCTGCACTCCGGTGCACGAAGCTCAGAAACCAAATGCAGACAGCAGCATCAAAACAGTCAGGCTTTAATTCTCATGTAATCTCTCTCGATACCATCCTAATAATATATTGTAGGGCCACAATATATAGCAGCCAATGGTTTCACAGCTTTGGTTCAAAGAGCATGGATAACATTTTTGCCCAAGCCTGTAAGCTTAACGGCTTACACTATACTTTTCTTGCTTTTACTGCAGATATGTGACTTATTCCTGGACAGAAATCCATTTTGTGCCATGTTTTTTTATTAAACTTGATTGTCACTGGAGAAATTGGAGTATCCTTGTGTCGAGATGAACACACGAATGGGGTGCACGAGGGACATGAGAGGAGATTATGTGCTTATGATATTGGACTTGATTTTCCGCATTTCACATGGGAAAATTGGGTTTTAGTGTTCCACCACATAAAATTGCCATAACCTTGATACTAATATTTGAGTAAAAAGATTTCACGCTCAAGTCAAGTGCAAATATTGTGGGAATATTGCGAATAGACGTTAATTTGCATCTGTCAATGAATTTCCGAAACATAACGACAGAGATGCTGTCAGTCTTATATCAATAATCTGTCAACTAATCTATCAGTCACTGCGTGCGTGCATGTGTCAACTTGCATCAACTTCTGAAGAAAACTTTCTTTTCAAGGGCGTCTGTGTCAGCGTAATAGAGTCTGAGCTCAACTCCTCTGAGTTCCATTTCAGAGTCTATACAGCTGGAGCCATGAGTTCCATGATAATGTGCTTTGTGGTGTCATGTTAATTAATTTCAACCACAGATCTTGTATCAAGATTCCAGCTGTCTCTCGAGCTATTGAGGTCTCCAGGCATGTGCAACCGAAGGATTCAATTTAAGAAGCAGACGCATAGGGATGTGAGCAGATATCTTATCATATAGGACAGAGATTAAAAACTCACTATCACTAGAAGAGTTCTGTCTGTATCACCAAAGGAATCTCTCGGCCAAAGTTTCAACCTTCTTGTAGAGTGGATCGTATGTATCTGGTTGTAGTACTGCCTGGCGGGCGCAATTTCCAAAGGATTATGTGTAAGAGTAAATGTATAATTGGATCATTATCAGAGGGCACAGAAAGTTCAAACTCTGGATTTTCTTCTCTCTACACTTAAGCATTGCCAGCATGATAACCAGGCCCTCTGATGAAGGCCAGGTGACCAATTTTTCATTTGTGGACATTGAGAATGTGGAGAACTTAGATCCATAAAGGAATAATGGCATGCGTTTTCTTTCGAGACAGGTGGCCTCTTTTATTTTCATGGGAATCCCAGTCTGCACCATTATGAACTGACAGATATCCTGCAGGTTTAAAGCCAAACTCAGCGAGAAGAACTTCATAAATTAGTGAAATGAGCCGCTGAGTTGGAATGAAAACATCCTGTAACACACGTACAGCGAGGTGTAGATATGGATTTATGCCTTTTCCTTTTAATGTGAAGAAGCAAAATCAAAAGGCATATCCCTGCTTTTCAGCTCATTTACCCAAATAAAATAGAACAGATGTGTTCCACTCAAATGGAACATCTCTCCCATTGCAGATTTTTATTTTTTTTGCACGCTTCAGCATTTGAGCTCTCCTTTGAAAGTTTTCTTGCCTAATATAAATCGTTCATGGTCAGCTATGTGTGTGAAATTAATGCAGTGTGTAAACACGATGGCAATTTTTTTACCTTCAGAGATCCATCGTAAAACATGCAAAAATACAGAATTACTCTCTCCAATGACAAAGACATCTATTTTCTCGAATCATATTTACACGACCTGCCTTGGAGATAGTCGGATTATTCAAATTCGTTAATGTTGCATTTCTGCAAATCAACCGACCATAGAGATCCCTGGGGACCCGATGTGGCTTACCTTCATGAGGATGTGACAAATTGTTGTCAATTGTTCTGCGCTCTCATGTTCTTTGTCAGCATTTAGCCTCAGTTTGGGCAGATTTAATTGCATTAATTTAGTAGCTGGGAGCGTTCTTGTATATGTAGGTCAAGTGTATTCAGCCTGAAGACATAGAATAGCTTCTAATTTCAGGTCCTGTTGGGGTGGAGTTCAGTGCCGCTGTATCATACATCAAAAGCTTTGCACACAGCATCATTAAAAGTCACATTTAATTAATAACACGGTATGATGGAACCTTCCTGCTTCACGCTGTTGTGTTCATTTTTTAACATCGATTTGGTGATAGCTTTGCATTGATCATAGATCTGCATAAATTCCTCCCTCTATTATGTGAAGAAAAGCATTTTCACGCGCGTTTGATGGAGGCAGCCATTAACATGCTTGTTACCGTGTTTCATCTGGCATTGCAAAAGAAAACACAGTTAATTATCTTGCTGATGGGATTTCTCTGGATGATTAGTTTTTTGCTCTTAACTAATCCACGAGTAATGGCGGACCCCTGTAATGGAGAAGAAAAATGCTAACAGTAATTATGAATTGCCCACAGAGGCATTTAATGATGTCCGGTGTTTCCCCTTAATGAAAAGGCAACTTGTTAACAAGACTGGGGTGTTAACAAGGCGTCTGGAGTTTTTGCCACCAGGAATTAAGCTTCATTTCATGCCACATTTGTACACAGCATGTGTTGATAATGGCCCGCTCTCTCTCCGTGACCTTCATTTTCTGTAATACCCGGATCAATACATAAAATCAAGTATCTTCCTTGGTAATGTTGACTGTCGATCAATTCAAAATAACAAGCATGAAATAAAAATAATTGGACCAAACGGTGTGAAAAACAATAGAATACATCACATCTAACCGAGCTCCTGCAAAAAAAAACACATGCTGCTCAGTCGTTGTTACTGCTTAGTCCTGGTACGTCTTAATGAAAATGTTCCCCCATTTTAAAATGTAATATGGTAAAGATATGCGTTGAACATGGTCAAAGTTGTAAAATGCGAGGTCACTCATGAACAAGTCCAGTCAGCCAAACCCATTTCTTCATTTCTCCAACATGTTGACATCAACATGTAGCACTTAGAATTGCTGACACGTCTTTTTATGTAACCACTAAGTCATCAGCTATTGAGCAACGGCTTGACCAGCATTAATGTGTCTCAGTCTGTAGATTTTTGCCAGTTCACGCATGACACAGATCCAGTCCTTGAGACTGTACAGAATATAGCTGATTTACGCTCAGTGTGCACAGTGGTGCTGCAGCATTGGAAACCAGAAGTAGTTTAGGGTTGTTGTTTTTTTGCACATAAATGTTTCAAAATAAAGGCTAAAGGAAAGGAATTGTGTATAATTTGTATAAATATCTTTATTTTAGACAGACTTTTTGCAATTTTGCGTTTGTGACAGCGGTGTTGTCTTGCGGATACTTTGGTATCCACAGAGCAAATGTGCATCCTTTTGGCAAGAAGAGTGTGAGTGTTAGATTAAATCCTTGGCTATCCTTGAATCTCTTTCCCGCCTTCCAAAAGACAGTTGACTATTGAATGTGACACCATTTGATTGAAACAAACTTAAAAGTCAGTCAGTAAGTGGGTGAAGGGGTGAGCTCAGTCAGTTTTGAAGGAGAGTCAGACTTGATTTCAGAGCTACAGTACATAACTCCCAGGAATGTATCCTATTGTCAATTAAACCTTTATTTTGAAAATCCCCGTATAATACTCCTAGCTGTAGGTATTGTTTCTGTCAGGAGTGATGGACTCTCTCACCTGGACGGGTGCTAACCATTATGTGTTGTGCCCACTGTGTAGTCTCTGTACACATCCTATCAATTTCTCATAGCTGATTCTAAGACCAGTATCGCTCTGGATCTATAATCATCGGGCCGATATCAGGCTCTCAGAGCTCCCCACAGGCTGCGTTTGGCTCACTGCAGGTTCACAAAGGAGTGCATTTAATTCCTTTGACGTTCACTGAAGAAGAATAACATTACGTTGAATCCTATGAAATATTAATCTCTCCGTCGAACCTAAGTGTCTGTATTTTCCCCTTTGTAAAGATACATTTTGCCGGCACATTACTCTTATGGTGCGCGCAAATAACGTATTGATTTATTATTGATGCACGCGGAGCATGACATCGGTAGAACATGAACAATCCGTACTGTACAGCAGTGTAAATCTTGTTTGAATAACTCGGTTGTTGTGCTGCATGAATGGGAACACGAGTTCATTTCTGATTATGCCACCACTGTAATTGATTGACCTGCCTGTGAATGTAAAAGAGCTCTGCGAGATGCTAAGTGCAAAGTGAGCAATACTTCAGTTTAATTGGCTTGGGATAAGTGGAGTAGAACATTTCACTGATAAAACTCGGCCCCTTCAATAATCAGCAGACCGTGTTTCCAGGGCGGTATGTATTATTAATGGAAATGACGCCAGTAGAATAAAATTGAATTAGCAAGACGTGTTACATCTTTATAAGAAGTTATTGATATGGTATGTTAACAGGGTTTTCAGCATTGGAGTCGTTGTCGTCGTGTGAGTCATAATGACCATTATGACGTTCTTCTTTCCTTATAAAGCGCGTTTTGTTACCTGTCATAAGTTGTCCATATGATTCTACGGGTCCTCTTTTAACTGTCGGAGAGATTTATGAGATTTGGTGTTTTGATTTAAATATTCCATATTTGGAGGGTGTGAAGTTCAGTTTTCCTATATGAAGGGCTTAAGGAGCTGCTCTTCATCCCCAAAGCCTCAGACCTGAACTCGGGAGGGCCGTTTTTCGCGCTGCTTGCTTACTCGACTTTGTACCGCAGAGCTTGAAGTGGCTGAGGGTTCTGAGGAGACATCCAAAGTCCCTGACGAGTGCGAGAATAATCTGTGTGCACGGGAGCAGTGGCGACTTTCTTCAAATCCCATTTCACAGTCGCAGACATGTTTGCTGCGTATGAAGAAAAGGAGACGTTTAATGGAACCTGACAGGGATGCAGCCAATGTGAAGCTAAAATTTGCACACCTCGAGGACTTGAGCTAATGCCATATGTTTTACTTGTTCTCCGGAGCCGCCTGTCGCTAGAGAATGGAAGCCCTCTCTGATTTAGATCCAGCCCTACCACTGAAGTCACAAGGGTGCAGAATCCTCTGTGCAGTAAAAGCGGTTTAATTTCGATCTGAAGAAGGAGAATGAGCCCTTTTCTATGGTTTTCTATATGATTTGGCTGAAAATTAGAACATATATTTCATTTTTAGTCTAATGAATCTGAACTGGATTGCTTCAGTGACATTGTAATTCAGCCAAGGTCCTACTTTTGTTTGAATGAGGGCTTTCATTTGGCCACGGCCTTATTTAAATTCTGATGGCCAAAACCCTTTGAAGAAGTTATAGAATTTCAATTAGGGTGAAATCTACCATATTGAACTGGATGTCATAACATCAGTGGGTATAAATGATGGGTATTTTTTTCAATTTCATTTGTTGTAGAAGGCGGGGAAAGTGTAATCCATATGAAATGCGCTGGATTGAAAATGCATTGCTTTTTACTACGTCTGTGGCATTGCCCTGCATTTGCATCGAATTCTGGGATCAGTTCTGATTCTTGTCATTGGGAAGCAGTGCATGTGGCTGGTTTAAGGCACTGTGTTTCAGTAAAACATCCTCTTGGGGTGAAAACTTCTCCCTTGCCTGATCAAATCCATTGGATTCTGTTTGGAATAAGAAATATGTATCCAATCAAATAGCTCCCTGTGCATGTATAGAACACACATGATGTCTTCCTTTGATACATTTGAGTGTTATGGCGTGACAAAGACGGCAAAGAAATCTGCTCCGAGAGAGCAAGCCAGCAATGGGCGTTGGGGAACGAGGAATGACATGAATCAATGGAAGACGAGTGAGAAGCAGGGTTGGAATTGAGAGAGTGCTGCTGAGTGGGTAGAAGAATGGATGGAGGAGACGGAGAGAGGGAGAGAGAGAGTCCACAGAGGGTGTTAGGCAGCTCTCTGTAGGGGCTTTATTCCACTGAATTAATCTGTTGTGAAATGTGCAAACGCTGCTTGGACTGATGCCTCGTGTGCTCGGAGGTTGGGTGTGGGGGGGCAGGAGGGTAGGGAGGCTCTGTCATGAAACAGAATCTGAAAAGGCACAATCCCCTGCAGGGTTGGAGTCCTTCATTCCAAGCCACCCCTGTATTCTCTGCAGGAACATATTCCTCCACCCACACATCCTGCATCGATAAGACACACAACACTTACTCGGGAGCCGTGCTGCGTCGGAGCTCGCTGGTGGCTCCACCACATCAGCCAGCCAGAGCATTAGCAGCAATTTACACTCATTTATCCAGAATAAAATTGTAAACAGCTCGTCTCGGGGCCAATGACAGAGACTGGAGCTACGGGAAATACAAACCTCGAATGTATTATACGACCCTATTTTAACTTAGTTTGGTTTCCAATTGGTCAATATTGGCGAGATTTTGAGTTAAGGTGAAATCATCTCAGTTTTATACTTTTGGTGCCCGGAAGCGGAGACTACTTTATTTATTTGGCTTTTACACTAAGGCTGGATTACTCGTTCACACAGGGCGTCCTTGAAGTCCCTCAGGACTCATATTGGCTGATTGTATGTACTCAAAGGACACGCCCCCCGTACAGTTCGAGCTTAGTTCAGGGACAGGGAGTAGCTGACATGTCACATTTAAATCAGAGGCTGGGTAGCATTTTCCGGAACATGTGTTGGTCAGTGCAGAAATCAGACATTTATCATTCAGCTTGTCTTATGTGTCACTCAGAGGCCTTTAACATATACCGATGTCTGCCCCACGACAGTATGACTACCCTGATGGTTAATCCCAGATATGTAATAACCCAGTCAACGTCCAACTCATTCTGTTCGGACTAATCCCTGCCCAAGGCTGCGGAAACAGCAAGTCCCTAAACCGTCACTAAAGCAATCACGCACAGAATAATCAGATGTGTCCCATTTTTATTTACTAGATATCAATTTAGAGGTCAGTTGTAAATAACATAAGGTCAAAACACCAACAGAGTGAAATAACAAGAATCCTAAGTACTAAATCTCATCTTGAAGTGACGTGAAGATTCTTGAACTCTTTTGTTTGAGACAAAAACTCCCCATCCGGAAACAGCAATCCACTGCTTTCTGGCAGGGAACTGTGGTGTCAGATTTGAAGCTGCTGATCCTCATTCCTTCCGCTTCACACTCAGCTGCGAATCGATCCAACACACGTCAGAGGTCGCAACTCGAAAACCAACAGAACTACATCCTCTTTAAAAAGTACAGACGCAACATTTATGTCAAGTAACTACCAAGCAGATAAAGGAAGAGAGGTACAAAACAGCACAAATGCAGCAAGTAGATTCACTCCGATGATCCCGCCCCTCTGTGTACGAATTATGGTGTTCTGACTTTTTTGTACTTCCTCTTTCTGGGTGGAATATTTAGGCTAATTAGTCTCACCAGGGTCTGTAGCAATGAAACAACTTTGCCAGACTGTTCAAACTGTGAGGAAGAGACAGATCGCGAGAGGACACTTGGGAAGGAAATAATGGAGGAAACAAACAGACGGGAAGCTTTGGAAAATAATTGACTCATTACTGAGTGCATTTACAAAATTCTGACCCTCCCAAAAATGGATTCTTTCTAACCAAGCTTAAAATAAAGTGGGATCAGTTGCGTCTGAACACAAAGACAATGAGCGATTGATACACACACAGCTATTCTCCTGCCATCTTCACTTCTGTCCATTTTCCATCTCTACCCAGCGATCATGACCATAGTGGGTGTGGAGATATATCTAGATCAGTAGATTAAAAGTGTTCCCTTCAGGCGCCGCTCTCTCTTTACACCTCAAAATTCCACAACCGTTTTGCTGATTGACGGATATACTGCTTCATCCTCTCCTCACTTTTGAACTCCTTTACTTATTCCGTGCCTGCAGGGAGCAATCCATGAACTCAGGCTTGGGGAGCGCAGATCGTCTCATTTCAAACTGATCCATTTCAAGTGAGACGTAATGTTTTGAAGAAGCCAGCGTGACTAAACCAATCAGAAATGTAATCTCGAGTACGCTCGTCAATCCCTCGCTCTAATTTGAGATTGTGATTACTGTATTGATTTTCAGCAGACAACCAGGCTGTCTTTGACTGAAACATACAAAACTGTTGATGCAAACTGTCTATATAAAAGCGAGAAAGAAGAAAAAAATCTATCTTTACCAGTTAATGATAAGATATTTAGATTTTGAAATGACATCAACACCAAAGCCAGAGAACAAACTGTGTCTTATGTGGTACGTCAAAGGGCCTCTACAGCTCAGTTGTGAGCATTCAAAGTGTCATCTTGTCTTTTTTGATGGGCTGGGCAGGTGTGTCCGGTCTGTCAGTGCACATTCTGGGAAATGTGAACTCCAGAGACTCTGCTTTCATCTGGAGGAATCCAGGACCCCACAGTACATAAATATGAGCATTGTTTCTTTGTCTGTGTGTGTGTGTGTGTGTGTGTGTGTGTGGTGTTCAGTGTGTCGTTGTGCCACAGCGTCACCCAGCCTAAATCTGTTATCTACACAAACAGCCATGCGACCTGACTGAGAAAAGGAAGAGTTTTTAATGTTGGTTCTGAAATGATTCTCGGTGCATTGTGGGTCGGTTGCCTTTTCACCGTCAGGGTTCGGTGAGTAACGACAGTCAGGCTGGAGACAAGAGGTGAAGCTTTAGACAGCCAGTACTAAGAGCAGGGGGATACCAGCAGACTTAGACAGATATATCAGGTGAGAGGAGGTGGAGGCTCAGGACGAAGAGGTGAGATTTCATCGACTGTAAGATTTTAAGAAGATAGAAGTATTTTTAGATTAATATCTCTGTAAATATTATAGTTGCGAGAAATCAATTCTATAACATTCACAAGAACAGATTCAAATTTTAACTTCACAGCGCATTATTTATTTATCGCGCGAAATCAATTATGAATTATGCACCATGAGCATGGAGGCAACATGCAACAGCACGCACAACAGTATCCCACCTCCATTTCATGCTTTGTTGTTTTCATTTTCTAAATTTACCTAATTTCTTACCGCTGTTCCCATCTCTGTCTCCGCAGAGTCTCAGAGTTATTTTTCATTCGTTGTTTGATGCACAAATACGCACAAACACACAATGCTGCACAGTCGCAGATGTAGAAGTATATTCGAATGTAATGAAGGTCATATATGGCAACATATTCTGCAGTTTGACGGCGGCAGAGCAGAGTTGCTGTCACTTCTCTCATCCCATCCACACATACTGTCTGCTCTGCTCAAACAACGGGCTGCCATGGGAGTCAGATGTCATGCAGCATCATGGAAGCATGTTACCTCACTGTCACTGTCTGAGGTGTTCTTGTGGGAGAATAAGCTCCAAAGGTACTCCACTGGGTCACTTTCCAGTGGTGTTCTCACTATAAAAGCCAACTGGTCCATGCTTTCTGGTTCCAGGCAGTGTATTCACCAAGGGAAAAGCCTGAGCTCTCATGGGAAGAACAGAAAGGCTGCTTGGTTTTGGATACTCGCTGAAAGTTGTACAGCAGAGGGAAATATTCCCCTGGACTTATACTGAGCTCCATGTTCATAACATCATTCAATGTTTTATGTGGAAAAAACACATGAGTCCAATTCTGTTCTCACTTGCTGTAGTGCCAAAACTCCTACAACTGTTTCAGATGAAGAGTTGCACCGGCCTTGGGCTGTAGACACCCACACATGGAGAAATGTAAGACACATGCTCGCTAGCCTCGTACTTGTGGATGTCTTCAAGTTTTTAGCGGAGTCGTTTCAAAGGTGTTACACGCGCATGTATTTATATCCATGATTGAGGTGATTGGCTGACTGGCGTTGACATTTTTGAACTAATACTTCCTGTCTGTTACGCATAATAATGAGGGAACTACACAAAAAACATACTTCACAACCATTATTTAGATCATTCAAATGTACAGCGATAGAGTAATTCACTATAGTTATTAAGGAAATTGTTCTAAAGTTTGATGTTTTGCCTTGAATATAGTGTCTCGTTATATAAAGGAAACAAACTTCAGTGTAGATAAGGACAAGCCTTTTAATCAAAGCACAAATTGAATGATTCCTGTGGGTACACTCTTCCTGCACTGAAAATAGCTCTGTGAAAGGAAACATCAGTGATCACAGAAATGTAAGAGGCCAACCATTTTTAGCTCAACTATTCATAGCAACGATATCAAGGTATCACAATTAATTTGCAATGATTCATAGACATAATTTTGTAGATATTCCAGATTAAAGACTACATTTGATCACAATGCTTGTCATACACACAGCCGATTGTAGCAGCGTTGACAAGGAGAGATGCTGCCAGCGTATGGAGATGATTTTTATTGTTTCCCTCTGCACATCATCTGATCTGTCTTGCCTCTGCCCGTCTTACATCATGGCTCGTGCCCCACGGCTTCCTCTTTACAGAGCATCCATTCTGAACCTGATTTACACACACACACATTAGAGAAGGCATAAACCAGTGTTCCTTTCCTGTGCCACAATTGCAAGTGATATAGTCATCTTCCTGCACAACTATGTAGAAAGATGGGAAAAGCTATTTTTGCGGTTTTTATTCTTTTCTGGGAACGGTTTCGTCCTCTCCCTAGACACAGCGTGAACTATGCCTTCCGTGCAGTTTTCTGGATATCCAGTCAATGACCCAATATATGAAGGCAGTGAACTAAATGCACAACGGGAAGTGAAATCGATAAGTTTTTTAAAGTCTTGCTCCATCTTACTATCTATCGCTCTCTTTGCCCTCAGGTTGTTAGAGAGTTCGTTGCTGAGTGCAGAAATGAAGGAAGGAGAAATTCTGCCTCCTACCATCCAAAGACTGATGAAAGGATACAACAAGTACCTCAGGCCCTTCTTTGACAGTAAGTAAACCGCAGACACAGCGAAAAAGACGCGTGTGCTCCCATGTGACACTGACATACATTCAGTTATTGCTGCCTGCTGTACATTTCTGTTTACTGTACATACTGGAATATCAAGCAAAATCACATCAGATGGATTCATCCTGTTGTTATGTAATCCCAAGAACTGAAGGGAGAAGGGTATAAATATAGAATAGAACATAAAGACAGATTACGCCTCTCTCGGAAACTATAGCGTCAATTCTTGTAACCAGATTGTTGCATTCAGATTCCCTTTCAGTCCGAGGGAAAGATCGTATGTTACGTCTACTTTGATCTGCTATTTATTCATGTAGCCATTTGCTGCTAATCCCTTGTTTTTTATCGTTCTGCACTCAGTCACTATCTGACTATGGATTTGTTTGCCTGCTGTTTGGCCTGTAATCACACCATTACGATGGCAAAGTCCAGCATTTAACCAAATTCAGCATAATCGTCACACCTCCTCCCAGGGAACACAACGTTGTCGTACTTTTTTAGTTATACACGTTTTATCAACTATAATAACACACTGGAGGATTTGCGTGCAGCACAGCCATCTTAGTGTTCATTTTGTGTGTCTGGATATGGGCCCGGTGCTGTAAAACCAAAAATGATCATCGTTGAAATAATCGCATTATGAAATATTAAACCTAATCCTAAACCCAGTGCTTCATCAGATATTATTTTACTGTATAAGATGACATTCAGACCCTGTAAAATGCCAAAAATATGTTTCCAAATCCATATGCATTCAGTTTCAATATGCTGCACACATGTCGGCTCACACAGACACACACAGATCTGAAGTATGACAGCTTGCATATTAATCTCTCCCAGAGAAGGAAAGATGGGTAAGTAAGAGGAGGATGTGGAGCTGAAACCTGGGAGAGAGGCAAAGTTTTCCTCTTTGATGGAGAATGTGGGAGAACTAATTCCTTTAAGGAGGCTCACTCTTGACACTCTGTGGCTGTGGATGTGAAGTGTTTTGCATTTTAAAATGTTATGTCATACGGCTCACACAAACTCTATCGCACTGACACAAATGTAGCGATCACGCAGGGTTGATGCGATGTGTCGTGAAAGATGACACCTTCGGCAAATTTTGGATGTTATTTATTTCACGATTCCTTCTTTCTAGATGGCCCCGTGACAGTGGGCATGAGTTTGGACATCGCCAGTATTGACACCATCTCCGAGATCAACATGGTGAGATCGACAAACTATCATGTCCGCCTCCCAAAAATAACACACACTTCCCTTAAGTCCTGAGGTGCTGAATATGTTTGATTGTTGCACTCTATGAGGCCTCAAAGCCTGTGGAAGAATTTATTACCAAGCCGTATATTTAAGGTAACATGAGGACTTCTAGAATTAATGATTTGTACTATAAAAAGTGTTCAGTATCCTATAAACTGACTGGACTTGCTGAGTAGAAGCAATGCTTTGGATTAACGTAGCCTCAGGGCTTAAGGACCTGACTGCATCAGCATCCAACAATACTGGAAAATCTCAAACTGTGTAATGAAATACATGTACACAGGAGTAGCTTCGTTTGCAAGAAACAATTTTTTTTTGCGGGTCAGCATATTATTTGCATGCTTGTTAAATTAGTACATCCGTGACCTTTTGAGCCCCGATCCTGCAGGACTACACCGCCACCATATTCCTCCGTCAGCGCTGGACGGACGAGCGCTTGGTGTTCGAGGGCAACAAAAGTCTGAGTCTGGATGGGCGCCTGGTGGAGCTGCTGTGGGTTCCTGATACCTTCATTGTGGACTCCAAAAAGTCCTTCCTCCACGACATCACCGTGGAGAACAGACTGATCCGCATCTTCCCCAACGGGACAGTCCTCTACGCGCTGAGGTGGAGCAACAAACCGAATGCTTAGGAGATTGGTGGTTGTTTGTTTATTTTTTTGTTTTGTGTGTGTATTTGGAGACAATGAGAACTAGGCCAGGGAATGGAGAACAAAGTCTCTGAGGGAGGAAGTGTGGGCTGAGTGAGGTAATATGATTGCAAAGCAGCAAGTTCTGTCAGTTCTACTTGTGTATTGGATTGTGAGTAGACAAGTGTGTAATGGGTCAATACACAGAGCAGTGGGATAGCCAAGCAGCATGGGCCCTGTTAGGATCATTGCAGCATATATTGCTCTGTGTGCAAGGGCTTAATGCTTGACAAGTTTGGCGAGCCTCTATAACACAATGCTACGCTCGGTATAGACGTCGGGTCGAGCAGGCCGGCTGTATAGATAGACAGGTTATAGACTATTAGAAAATGTAATTTGTGTGGCTCATATTAAGCCTTTGATGAAGGGATTTTCAGCTTGTCAATGGATTATATAAGAGCTGTCCGTGGTGCTGATTTGAGTCTCATGTGGTGCTTCTGTGCATATGCGTGCCGTGCTAAACTGTACTTACATACATTGTGGTCTAGCCTGGCAATTTACCAAGTCTCATACACACTGTAATCATCAGGAGTCGCTTTTAATTATGAATGCGCGCCGCCACGTGAGCACTCTTGTTTGTGCCATTATACGCCAGCTTTGTTTACTGCTTTATTTTTAACCATTGCGTGACATTGTTATGTACGGTTGGAGTCCATTGTTGTTATTTGGACGTGTTGAATGTAGTTGTCCTTGCAGAGCGTTTCTACTGGGCTTTGCTACCGTTTTGGGGTGTCACACTGACTTGACAGGGGAGGTGTTAAAAGACGAGCGCACAGCACCGAAGCTGGAGTGAAAGTAACACTTTTCAAAGAGGATGGTGAGCAGAGAGGTGGCTGCAGCTGAGAAGGACAGGGAGAAGTGAGAAATGTGAGGGACACTTGTGTTAAATGTTTTAGCACTGTGCCACGGGGGTACATGAGAAAGCACTGAGGTGACTGTAGCTAATGTTTGTGAAACTGGAATGGAAGGTTTACTTGGAGAATTGATGAGTGCGAATGGTTTGATCCTATTTGACACAAAGGTCCACAAACCAGAGATCAAAAGTTCATGTGTGCTGAGGTTGGTCTGTTGTCAGTAGACAATTACTGGTAATAAATCATCATAAAGAGTTCACATTTATTATCTGATATAGAGCCCAGTGGTCCTCAATCCTCTCATCCTCCATTTATTCCCAAAACCACACCTGATTTAGAACATCACACATGTTTAGTCAGTCCAGATCTGAGCAGGGACAGATGGAAAATGAATCACTGAAAGATGTTATGATTATTATTAGTCGTTATTATAATTGAATGATTGTCTTTGCATAATCCTGTTCACTCTGAATCAACATCATGAGGTCAAAACTGTTCTGCTTCCACTCATCCAAATCCTCCAAAATCATAACAACTTGATTTTTACAGGATTACCACTACAGTGGCCTGCAACATGGATCTCACCAAGTACCCCATGGACAAGCAGACCTGCACGCTACAACTGGAGAGCTGTAAGGACATTTTATGTTGACTGAAGACAATCTGACTCGTGTGGCGTCAAAATGTAAATGCAGCTGTGGCAGAGAGTCGGTGGGAGGGCAGGATTTGATATGAATATGATCAAACAGATCCCAATCTCAGATCTTCTAATCTGC
Source organism: Brotula barbata (assembly GCA_900303265.1). Lineage (NCBI taxonomy): Eukaryota > Metazoa > Chordata > Actinopteri > Ophidiiformes > Ophidiidae > Brotula > Brotula barbata. The sequence continues at coordinate 129,514 of OMNV01013796.1, forward strand.
TGGAATGTACAAATCGTACACGTGTGTGTGTGTGTGTGTGTGTGTGTGTATACAGTATACAGTATGGGGATGCTTTATCATAATTTACTCCATGTCACAAAGGCAGTAATTGCAGGGGGAAATAGAGATTAGGGCATTCTCCTGTGTGTGTTTGCTTCTTACAAATGACTCCATTACTGTCATGTAAACAGAATTAGGCCAGAGGAAGAGAAGAGAAGCTGCCATCCACTTAATCCTTTGATGTCCTAAAAATGCTCCTCATAACAGCTTCTTCTACGCCTTCTTCTTTTTGAACCTGTAACCACTTTAGGCATCATGTTTTCAATGAGGTGGTGTCCCATCCCTGATTACAGCCCCATAACCGGATCAAACACAAGAAATGCTTAGCACTGTATTCATATTTTAATCATTTCCACCACTGTCATGGGCTTAGAATGTTGTATTTGCATCCAATTCATCTTTCCAGCTCAAACGTCTTGGTAATGTGCAAAAATGGAACAAATCCTTTGTTTAAAAAAAGTAAAACATGCACTTGGATTGAGTCAAGTTAAAATGAAATGACATGAAAATAGTTTGCTGTGTAAGGGATGGAACGATGCAGACGTCACCCTCCTGTTTTAATGTGGAGCTCACTCTGCCCCATGCTGTTTTATGACATCCAGCCAGGGGAAGCTCAGTCTGATCCCTGCCACCGTCCCACCGGGACACCAGTGCCAAATGAAACATTTAGCACAAACCGCAGTCCCACTTAGCAAACAGAAAGGTTAAAGTTAGGATAACTGAGCAGATGATGGATCTTCCCCTCCCCCTTCCACAAGTACCGAACTACATATCTGCATTTCTGTCACTCTCTTCGTTTCCCTTCGTCCTTCTTTCTCATCCTTTGCCTTTATTCTATTCCCACATGGATTCCATCTTGTGTCCTTGTTTGTCTTTGTCACCCATCTGTCTCTCTCTCTGCCTCTTTATTCATACAGAGCTGTAGTCTGCTATTTAGCTCCTAATTCTTCCCCCACACTAAATAGTCTTCACAGGAGGAAGAATATAACATAAGAGTCATTGTGCAGAGTTTACATCAGGATTGCATTAAAATATTTAGTGGTTTCAGACAACAGACAGAATGACGAAACAGTCCTGGTCTGATCACTGCTTTAATTTGGCTTTAGATCAGTGGAGGTTTGAATGAGTCGCACTGTGAAAGATTTAATGACCCATTTTTTACCTCTTCTTCACCACTTCGCATATATGTGGCTACTTAGGTTGGATGTACCTTCACAAAGTTGACATTTTGAAGCTACTCTTCACCGGCTGAGACTGCTTATTTGTGTCTGTAATTCGGGAAAATAATGAGTTCTACTGGTAATAGATGTACAAAGAGCATCCGAGTCGACGTTGTGTTTCATTAATCGTCTTTGCTTCCAGCATCATGGTTCATCCTGATCAATAATGCAGGATTTCATGCATGTTGAGGCATAAATGAAACAATGTTTTCATTTCTGTGAGGAGAACAACAACAGATTAATGAATTTCATGTATGACTGAATATGTAGTACAACAGAACGGGCAGCCATCAGCCACTTCTCGTTCTGTTGCGCCCTCTGTTGGTGAGTTGGAAGAATACACCATGTGGCACATTGCAGCTGAAGGCAAAATATTGATGATCATAACTATACGGTCTGCCATCAAAAGCCCTACCATGCTTTGTTGTGGCATTTTTACCATCCTTCATTTTGCATTCTTTTTCATCCCAAGTTTTTCATTTGGGTTATCAATTCTCTGAAGGGCCCAGTGCAGTATTTATGATTAGTCTGTTATGCTGTGATGCAAATGTTCATCATCCATTCATTCAGCTGCTTCTTTTTTTCTTTTCCTTTCTCCGCCTTTGAACATTAACAATACCAGGACATTGAATTGTTAATAGTAAATTCTTATTTTCTCTCTTTTCATTTCGGAAATAGCTCACCATATCTCTCTGTGGTTCAGAATTAGAATTAGATGCACTTATCATCTATTTTGTGTACTTATAAGAACCATAGTAAAGACTATACCTTCATAGTATAGTCAATAACAGCCGGAGCAGCAGTATCTACCATGGGATGAATTTAAACTCATCATACTGTTACTCGCAGTCATCCTCATCATCATCCTCCAATTATCATAAATTATATCAAGTTAGCCGAGTCTCACATAAGATAATTTAAAATATGATTAATTAATGCAAATATTGGAGATTGCGCTCCCCCGGGCTGTTCCTAGAAGCAATGTGTGGAATAAAAAATGCAATACTTTTGTGTAATCTGCCTCACAAATTGACTGTCATCTTGTTTTTTTTTTCTCTTGAGGGGGTTATAACATCAATGACGTCATGTTCTATTGGACCAGGGGGAACGAATCCGTCAGTGGTTTGGACACGCTTCAGCTGGCTCAGTACACGGTGGAAGACCACTACACGTCCGTCTCAGAGGCCATCTATGAAACCGGTAACCGCGTTCAAAAATTTTGCATTAATTACTGTGAATTAAACGGAGGAGCTGTGACGGCTTTGTTGTTCTCCTCCAAGGCCATTACCCAAAGCTGGTGTTCCACTTTGAGCTGAAGAGGAGCATCCTCTACTTCATTTTGGAGACTTATGTCCCTTCTAGCCTACTTGTGGTCCTCTCATGGGTCTCCTTTTGGATTTCCCTATCCTCCGTTCCAGCACGTATTTGTATAGGTATGCCATTTTCTTTTTTTTGTACTTTGTTCCAATACCAGTATCAGTGCTGTGCTGGTACTGATGTTTGATTGTTCACATATTTCTTGAACATTTTGTGATTCTTTAGCACTTTTCATGAATGTATTGTAGACAGAGGTGCACATAACTGTATACTAAGATCTGGGTTCTGTTAGGGGTCACCACGGTACTGACCATGACCACCCTGATGATGGGAGCGCGGACATCTCTGCCCAACGCCAACTGTTTCATCAAGGCCATCGATGTTTATTTGGGCATTTGCTTCAGTTTTATCTTCGGCGCGCTCATCGAGTACGCCGTGGCCCACTTCTGCACCCTCACTTACAGCGACCCACACATGCTCATGGTGAGGCCCTCATGATGTCACTATTTGTTTAAATCGCTGTCGAGATCATTTTTGTTGTCGTGGTCAGTCATAGTCCTCATCCTCATCATCGTCATCATCATCATCGTTTGGTAAGTTGTATAAATGAGGCGAAGTTTCAGTTTTCAGTCAACCATCATGTGGTTTCTAGTAACCGCTCTGTCTTTGGACTCGTTTTGCAGTACGGCCACCCGATGCACGACTTCGACGAGGAGATGAACGGCATCGTCACCACCATCTGCAGTCACCACAACAGGCTCAAAAGGCGCAAGGAGGCCACTTCGACACCTCCCCCAGCTCCCGCTTCTGCAGAACTCACCATTAGTCCATCCAGTCCCACGGGCAGCGAGCCTCAGCCCGAGGCGGCCCCTCCGGAGCGCACCAACTGGTGCCTCACCGCTCTGGCCGCTCTCCGCAAAGTCTTACGCTATATAAGCTGCTGTCACGTGGAGAACCCCCACCACATAGACAATTACTCCAGAGTCACCTTCCCCCTCTCTTTCGTCATGGTTAATCTCCTCTACTGGACGTACTACTTGTACTTCTAGCGCTCACTGGAGGGCAGCACGTGTGAAAGAGAGCGTGTACATAACAAGTGTATTTTACTGTATGTATGTACAGTAATGTTATTCGAGTGAGTAGACTTTCTACAATAAGTTTCACATGTGGAGAAAAATCCTTTTTAATTCAACACACACGTACTCCGGTTTAGTAGTGTGGTAGTTTTTTTTTTTTCTCTATACAGATGGTTTTGTTAAAAGGAACATGCCTGAAGTTGGAAATTGGTGAAATGCGATTCGGATTAGAAGAAAACTACAAATTACGGACTTTAATTATGTTCACTCTGCTTCTCTCTTGTTGTGAAATGTTCATTTTGAGTGAACTACATGTTACGGTGTTTGTTGCTGTCTGAAGGATGATGAAGACGGAGATGTAATTTAAAGACTTTACTGCAGAATTTGCCTCCGATTTTTGGAGGGTGATATACTCACGGCACCTCGATTCTGTGTCGTGATCGTTGATATGTTATTAATTACGATATCAATTATTTATTTTGCCTGCAGGGAATAAAAGGGAACAAGAACTGGGTGGGTAGGAGAGGAGTGGAAGGGAGAGAGGAGGGAGAGATGTATGCGAGGATGATCATTTATTCATGAAGTTTGTTTGATTTCATCCTTTGTCAGTTCGTTCATCAGAGCTCTCATTTGCCAGTATTTTATTTTCATTGACACTCGGTGTTACGGTGGCCTTGAATCCCTTTAGTTGTACTTTTTGGATCTTCTCATCATGAACATGTCGTGTCACACGTGTCCATTCTGTGGTGTTTTACTCGGGACTTGACTTCCTGCTCCTGTAATAATGCAACAGAATGGTGTGGAGATACAGTATGGCGCCACCTGGAGAGACAGGCAGCCTGTTTTGGTGATTTATGCAGCATTCCTCCTCATGTGCTGCTGGTACGGATGAGATGCAACATGATTTCAATAAGATGTCATCATCCGCGCTTAATCCAAAATAGCCTGGATGTGAAGATATCGCTTCTTGTTGTTTTCATTATTTATTTTTTACGCCGCTTCCTCGTGCTGCTCCCCTGTGGCAGGACGAGGGTTCATTTCACATTCATGTTTTCTGTCAGTCACGGGAACCAACAAACAAATGAGATAATACTCTTCTTGGTTTCCCCTTTTTTGAACTAAACATAACGTAACGTTTGGTATTTACAGATGATTATCAAAGTGGCATGCAGTCAAACCGCGGGTGACCATGATATCTCATAATGCAGTTTAATAATTGCATGGTTGCATGGTTGTGAATTGCTGTCATGAATATTTGTGAGCTACTCGCGGTCATTTACATTTAACTGTATAGAAATGAAACAGTCTGTTTAGCTATGAATCAAAGTTCAGAGGTTTGACTCTTGAATAGCGATGAAAATCTTAAATCTATGGTTGCTTCATTGCCTTTTTTAACACCTTGAACTTAAAGGTAACCACCAATAGATCTACCTATTTGAAAATATATTTTAAAATCTGTCAAAGTTTTCAAAGACACTAGTTATATCAGGATGCATTCTGGGTAAGACAACCAAAGTATCCTGAATGAAGACAAAAAAAATTAACTGACTCATGAACGGACTTTTTTCCAATCAGATATTATTTTTTTCTTTTTTAATTATTTAATTGAATTATTTTCAATGCCCTCTCTATGCGGTACGCTGAATAATTCATATGTTACTGATGTGAAAAGACCTTCTAAATTTACCAAAACTCCTTTAAATAACCCTCAGCTGCTGCCCTGAAGTTACTTTGGACATTTCTGTAGGATTTTAAATAAAACTTTATGAAGCTGGAATCATTAGTGGCTACCTCAGAGTTCAAGAGGTCAAACATCTGTGTTGCTCGCATTTCTGATGCATCGCTTCTCATTTTTCCACATATTATAAATGCCATTAATCAATATTGAACAACCAACGTTTTGATTGCTCTCGTTGCCTGAAAGTTATTGCTAATTTTAGAAAACTGAGCTTTATTTTAGTTTCTGTTGCTCCTGCATGATTATCAAGTGCTATTGGTTTATTTATTTGGGCAAGACTCATGAAATATCAGATCTGCATCCTGACTGACGTCTCCTCCGGGCCCAACAGTGCAGGATGTTTAAAGTTCTGTTGTCATTATTTCCTTTATTTGTTATATATGATTGAATGCTTCTACCTGTGACTGAGCTGGGTCCATATTTCTGTGGACACCAGTGAGGATTGACAAGGTCATTGTAATTAAACACTGACTTTGGCGTGTTACACAGCATACAGTAACATCGTAGTCGTCGTTGCTTGGCGACCAGTATAAGAAAACGAATGCCAAAAGGGTGCCGAGCAAACCACGAGAGCAAAAATTAGTTTCCTGTCCGAGTGGAGACAAGTTAAACATTTGTATCAGCTCATGCAGTCCACGCGTGCATCAATTCGGACGCCGTATGGACGGTACAAAGACGTCTTAAAGACAGAAAAAGCACAATTTGAGACACAGTTACAGGTACGAACGGCCAGGATGTATTTGGCCAGCGACTTAGTCAAATGGCTGTTGTTGGAAAGCCGTATTTATCCTTTTTGTGGGATGTGTCGAAGAATATCTCACAGCTCCTGGGACATCTTCATGTGAAATGTATTTATATGGTACAATGTTAAGATAGGCATTGGTTTGCTTAATCTGATGTAAATATATTCTAGCACTATGCATGTTTAATTGATGTATGAATATGAATGATAGTAATAAAGACTCAGTGGGGGTTTAATGAACATTTTGCCTGCACTCTGTTCATTATGCTGTGTGTTTTAGGCCCAATAGTAGACCATAGTTTAAGCAAATCAGTGTGAAAATCTGATTATACTTCACGGAAATTAGGATTGTGGGGGTTTAGACTGCAGTATATAAATGTTTGCATGTGTGTTTTGCAGATGTTAGTGCAGCTGTGTCTCAGTACGAGTGCCGAGCGAGTCTTGATTTCCTCCAGCTCCATTAGATGAGTCAGCTGCACACAGTGAGGAAGGTAATCATCATCATCATCATCATAGGCAGCGTATAGATCATCAGAGGATGGAAAATGAAATGCCTGGAGCAGAAGGGAGCAAAGGAGTGCGGAGGAGTTAACCCCGGTGGAATGTAGGAGTAATGTCACACTGAACTGACATCACCCCTAAGAAGTGATCTAAGTGATCAGGAAGGCTGCTGGAGGCGTACGAGAAGCTGCAGAGAAGGCCTGCGGGAGGCTCTGGACCGGGAGGGCTGGTCCGTGGACCAGAGCTGCTGGGGTGGATGTCAGGACTTCATCCTCTCTGGCCGGGTTACCTGAAGGGGCCTGATGTTAAAAGACCCAAAACCGCGAGCGAACCTAGGACAGATCACTGACGATCCGTCCCAGTGCATCCTTCAGATGTATCGCGCTCGCTCACTATTAATAGATCCTCCTGTGAGATAGCTCCCTTTAAAGCTGCACCAGGCCAGTCTGTGCTTTGGCAGTTCTCAGTGGCAGCAGAAATAATCAAATTGGATTTCAGTACACTGCCTGTACAGTCAAACTTTCTCTGCAGTGGGAACTTGTTTGATGTTGGGCGGGGCTGAAGTCCTATGTCATTTTTAACAATGCAATCCACTCTCCCTGCCGTAAATCCTGGGTGCCATTTTTTTATATTTATTGGACGTAACAGCGTTCTATAAGTAAGCTGTTGCCTTATGTAGCTTTGGTGATGTAGAAGACAACAAAATATTCAAGATAAGGTCATCTAATATAATGTCCCTGTTACAAAATGTCAAAAATAGGAAGCATCAAAAGGGATTAAAGCAGGACTGTTGCCCTGAATTGTATGTGATTATAAATTCACAACTAAATATTGTGGATGATTATGAACACGTGACTACCACATAGACTGAACAATAGCTGTAATCCAGTAATAATCCAGTCGTCGGATCACGTTTGAAATGACACATAGCAATTAATGGTTGGAGCATTTACAATCCTCATAAATCTAATCCTGAACAGAATCACTCATACTCGGATTGAGCAATCCCATCAAAAGGAATAATCTGTGGGACGAGGGACATATCAGAGGTCGAGGTTTTGACCTTCGCAGGTGTCCTATCCTCTGCGGCCCATCTTTCCTGTTCAGCTTTGATCACAGGAGATTGACCCTATGCTGATGTACACAGCTTGTCTCTACTATTGTCAGATAGGTAGATCAAAGCAGATTTAAAGAATAAACATAAAACGCCACTTTCTGTTATTAAGAGTGGTTACTATCTTCATCTGTTATTACCAGGATAGAAGACTCCATCTAATATTAAAGGACATAGAAGACTGGTCCACTGGTCTGAAATATCTGTTAGATGAGTGTAAAATGAATAAGATGACTCATATTGCAGGGTCTGCTATCCCCCCTGCATGATGTTGAGTCTGAATCTGATTTGGAATAGCATGTAAGGGAATGTCATCGTGACATCAAAACCAATCGGGCAGAGGGAGATTCAGAGGATATCAGCATGTGTGAGGCCAGTTCACCATCATTTATCTAATCAGACATGGAAATGTGAAATAATGTGTATGACCACCTTTCTCACAGTCCAGGGAATATCAATACTGGTCTAATCAAATAGACTGTACCCGGAGCAGGAGCAGCAGTAATTACAGTCTAACCATGCGGATAAATGTCTAAAGTCACTGTGATTGTTGACACAGAATTGATGAGACCTTTCGAAACATGCAGCAAATTGATTTTAGTGGAGGTGCGTGTCTGTGGATGTGCGTGTGTGTGTGCGTGCGATAGGATGATGAGCTCAAAGACGTCACAGTCTCCAGATCTTCACTAATTCTGTGAGCATGCACACTACAAATTTAAATCAGCGAGTCATATCAAATTGTGACACCCCAACATTTTTTCTGCCACACATCTGTACTGCCTGTGCTGTTCCATGTCACCACGAGGTGGCAGTATGAAATTAGATTTTCACTATTAAATCCACTGCAGTCCTAATATCTGCACTTTACAACACAGCATAATGATGCTCTCTCGTGTTAATGCACCGAGAAAGTATCAGCTGTTATTAGAGTCTAATGACAATGGACTTGTTATAAGAAGATTATGTTAAAAGCAACGTTATAAGCAGATCGTCTCTATGAATGTGTGTGTGTGTGTTTGTTTTGGCTATTTTATACTTCGGTGCTCATTGAAGTTGGGCTCATTTTAACGTATTGAATTGAATTTTGCTGACATATGAAACAACAATGAACAAACTTTATGTTCATGAAAAATATTTAATTACATTTTTATTATTTTATTCTTATTATTTTGCTATTACACATTAGCAGTGCAAATTTAAATGCAATATTTATCAGTTATTACAATTATAAGTAATCTCCATGTTTCTTTCACTGTAAATTCACTATTATATAAGAAATGTTTGACAGATGTTGAGTGTTGTAGCACTGCTGTCGGTTCACACAATTACACTTCCTGCTCCAATGTAATTCTATTGTACTAGACAGATTCAATTTCTGTCATGAACGCACGTGTGACGTCACAGTGCAACTCTTTAAAGCAATATTCGATTAATTAGTGACGTATCAATAATCCAGTCATCCTGCAGATTCAGTCGATATAAATCCCTCCAGAAGGGGGCGGTGTGAGGGTTTTGGTAATGTCTTTGCCCAAAGTGATGCTCCTGCTAAACCTGGTTAATTTGAACCAGGTGAGTCACCTCGCACTACAACAAGGGTGTCCAATACAAACAAACAAACAGAAAAGATAATAATAAGAAGAAATAAATAAATAAAAACAGCTGCTCATATGTATTTACAGATACCAGAATTTGCAGGATATAATTTATGTAAATTCTGTAATGAATTCGACCTTGTTGGGAATGGAATGTATCTGATGGAAAACCATGTTTGTGTCATAATAACTGAAATGTAGGAGGTTAATGAATATGTTATCATAACACGTATTCATTATGGTATAAAGCAGAGGTGCCCTGTGTGCCACATCCACCCAAGAACAACAAGAAGGACCGGCTTTGACCGAGTAACTTAAGTATTCTTAACAAACAAGCGGTATTTCAAACCACTTTTGAAAGGATGGGGGTTGAGGTTTAATATTGTTGTAAAGTTGTTGAGGAAGCATGATACGGTTCCAAAAGGGACGGTTATATGTTATATGTTCTATGTATTGATCACCGAGGACTAAAAGTATCGTGAGAATGGAACACACAGGCCGGGTTCTGCATCAATTTTGCTATTTTGCTGCATTTGACTCGGGGAGTGATTTAGTTCTACACTGTCAACCACAACAGTCCTATTAGACGGAGATCTCTGACACAAAATGCTATCAAATGTGGCTCCCTGGTTACACACGCACACACACACCTCTATCTGTCATCCATTTTTATCCATCTGTGAGATTACGGCAGAATGGCAGCATTTAGCCTCTACTGACAGCCGCTGTGCTGGGCGACCTGGAATGATCCATAATCTGTCCTGAGGTGGCGTCGCTCCCTATACGGCCTCTGAACGCCATAGATTTTGACTTGAACCAGGATCTGAGTCTGTTTATGTAACCAGCCCCAAACGCCACCGCCTGCCTGCCTGCCTGCCTGTCTGTCTGTGTGTGTGTGTGTGTGTCTCCAAGGTGACACGCGTGCTCTGTTCCTCCAAGAGGAGGTTTTGATCCATCTCGGTTGTCATCTCTGCCTCTTCACCGTGTGTTTGGTGTGATCCCTCCCAGGCTGTTTTTTGGTGTAATGGGTGTGACGTGGTGATGCTGGGTTTCCATCCTTTATCGTTGCTCCTGTCCCTCCATCCTCGGTTTCTGTTTCTGCCTCTGTGCCTACGTTGTGTTCTTTTGTGTCTGACCTCAGAGATCTCGCTGTGAGCCGGTGATGAGTCATAGCTCAGTCAGTGGAGCCTCTGCATCACAGTGGGGAGTCAGGAATACAAAGCAGCTCCTCACACACATTTTACACACACATGCACTTGCTCATGTGAAGCAGACGGGAAAACGCAAATGGGCGACATGACCGTGCGTATACAAGTGCATGCAAATATGCAGCAACACACAGAAGAGTCTGTGTGTGTGTGTGTGCAGAAAGGTTTTTAGAGAGACATTTGCGGCAGAAAGAGGGATGTGTTCAACGGTGAATGCTTTCAATGAGCTACAGGCTTAGATCACCGAAAAGAAAATGCACGGACACACACTCACACACACCTTATTATTAGCATGCCTCATGCCCAGCAACAGATGATCATTTTGTCTGTCTCTGCCTCGATCACATTGAAGTCCTCCGTGTCCCTGATTAATTTCAAACTGCCCGACACACCCATAGTATGCAGTGTTTGTTCCATTCGTCCATGCATCCTCTGTACCCCTGTACCTCCAAAAGAAGAGGAGCGCAACGTAACGTATATTTCAGCTACTTCCTTCAAACACACCTCCTCTTTTTGTCCTCGTGTGACTGTAAAGTTGTGACATTGGCCCTGGGAAAGTGTTTTGTTGGGGTGCTCCTTCATCAGAGAGTCTCTTTTTCACTGCAAACAGGTTTTCAACGCTCCAGTGATCAGTGAGCTATGTGATACCATGAATGAAGCCACGGAGAGGAGCTCGCCGTCACCGCCTCACCCCTGTGAGCCCAGACGGATCAGAAGTTTGAGTGTTTTGGCTCTCAGTAAGCGAAGGTATTAAGATGAGCCATGGTTCAATCACATTCTATGTTATGGAAATCAGCCATATGTCCTGCGGCAACTCACACCGCGCCATGAATAATGTCGGGGAGTCGACAACGAGTTGAATGGGAAGCAAGCCTGGACTATCTGGGGACACAGGATTGGAGATCTGCACTGTGAAACGCGACATCGTTCATTCGTGTGGGGAGGAGGGCGGGGGGATGCAAAAAGCTTGAAGTCCCAGCAAAACATGCAAACAGATGATGCTGAATAAAAACCTGGGCCAGAAGAGTTAAAGTTTCAGTGCCATAATACTTTATACCGAACCATCAAGGAGTATTTTAGTACAGGAAGAAACAAGAAAAACATTACTCCCCGAGAAAATGCATAGATCAGACCAGATATTAAAGTTGAAGTTTTTTTGTGCTTTGTTCCTAAACTGCAGCTTTAAACATATGGCCTTTAGAACTCGATGCCAGTAAAAGTAAATAAAAAAATAAATAAAAGCCTAAGGAACATTGGACAGCTTTGTGAAGACGTAAAAAAAAAAAAAAGGCTGAGTGAGGAGAGAATCTACAGGAACGTATCCACTCCATCGTTCAACTCCATCCTGCCGATGTGCAGTCATCAGCTTTTTAATTTGTAAAGGGAAATCATCCTTTGTCTCCGGTGTGAACTACGGCATCGCATTAGACGCATTTTTTTACCCAATGAAAATAGAATATAGCACCAGGTTACAGCGGAGTGTGAGAAAGGATTTTCAGCTGTGCATTTCCCATAAAACATGGAGTCACTGGGCTTCTATTTTCTGCCTCTAAGTGGTGTTCACATGAATCATAAGAGGCAAACCGCGGGATGAAACGGTCCACAGGGTAGACCATCTCCACATGACTGCCTTTTATGGTCGGACGCTCTATGGTAACACGCTCTCAAGTTTTTACTCTATACATACTCTTCCTCATCCTCAGCATCATCGGGCTCTAATACGAGAAGAGGATGATCGCCGTTGGAAGAATAGAAATCTGTTTGAACCTTGGATGCTCTGGCTGTGAGGCAGCCGCGCTAATGATGCTCGCCTACCGTTTAATTGTTTGTTGAACAAAATCCATTTAGTGAGAAACAGCAAAAGACTAAAAATACACACACTTAGAATTCTGCTGTGTGTTTGTCGCGCCACTGCAGAAGGGTGCGAAGACCGAGGGCGGCGGGAAACCGTGGCGTTCTCGAAAGCTCTCTCCGATCACATGTCGTCAGCCGCCTCCTCCGTGTGTTGAGCTCAAGAAAATGGAGAAAGTGGGTTTTTATGGCATACCCCTGTAGAGTAATCAGAAGTACTGGCTAAGCAGAAGTGACAGCAGCAGTTTGGGATTAGGGTCAGCAGCTCCAC
>OMNV01013798.1:0-17334 GCA_900303265.1 Brotula barbata
TAGGAGACAGCAGACCACACAACCTGCAAGTTCAGACTAATGGAGAAACTGTGGCTTTTGTGCTTTTGTGCCTGGGCGCGTTCAGCCACCGCTGACTGTGGTGTTGTTGACTTAAGGTAGTAAGCATGAGCACAAACTGTCATGCTCACATTCACACATGCATAATGTAACTCCACACACAGACCAGCAGCCAGCACCTGCTGTGTGTCTTCTGTGGTGGAGACAATGAAACGAGGACGTTTGCCAACTCGATTTCTCCTCCGTGCGGCGTGCGTTAACCCTCTCCTGTCCGTCCGTCTGCGGCGTGTGGAGCTTTATGTGTAGGCGCAACTTGATCAGCTGGAGGAGATCAGTCTCACGCCGACTCACGTGATCGAGTTGGTGCCATCGATTTGGAGATTTCAAATTTACCGAACCTAAAGGGAGGTGGATTTGAACCCAGGTCCTTCCTGCTGTGATGTAACGAGGCTCACACCCACGCCACCACGTCGCTCCGGGGCCGTGCGTCCGACGAGCGTATGTGTGGGACCTCAGTAAGCGTCAGACAGACCCTAAATGTAGCGTTCATTATGCAAAACCAATAGCTGAGTCAGCAGAGGGTCCAGACCCTCCTTATTAATTTGTACCATATGAACGGAGCCGCCTTTGTTTACACACCAGCACTTACACTCGGCCTGTTTGCGTTTGTAGCCTATTGACGGAGCGAGCACGCCACGTATGCCAAGAGGCTTAAAGAAAGAGTAGTAACATGGTTTCCACTAGCTAAGAAGTTAGGCATTATTCCAGCTCCATATGCAATCCTTAACTATTTACATACCGAAGCAGTGGAAAATGAGCAGAATTAGCAGCTGTAGAACACCGCAGCACCGAGGGCCCTGATGTAAATCCACAGGGGGAGCCGGGATGGCAAAGTTCTGTACTCGTCAATGATTTCCTCAAGGGACGGACTCTGGGGCTCCGCGGTGTGAAATGAGCCGTTTTCACTGAACCCGGCGCGTTTGGGGAATGTACATAATGTAAATGTCACGGGCAATGGGAGGCGCTGACAGGTGGAGAGAAAAGGACTAAACAAACTGCAGCGATACCCGTCGAAAGAGGCGGCGCGAGAGACGAGCCGGGAGTTTTTGGAAGGCCGGGGATGCCTGAGAGAAGTGCGCGAGAGAGCGTGTGTGAATGGAAAAAGCAAAGCTGAGCAAACATCAGCAAGAATCCCACCTCACGTAGGATAATAATGAATTTTATATGTTAGTGTTATATTCCATGTGTAGTTGCTGTTGCTGTGCCAACACCTCAAACAAAAACAGTTTGGGAAAACGGTCCATGATGGGAACACGGGGTTACATGTTCCTCGGCTGTAGTGCAGCACGCAGATACTACATCACGTCTCATCACGACACGTCATATAACGTCACATCATCACTACCTGCAAATTATAGGTCAACCTCTTAAACTCTGATGGTCCCGCCCATCTTCACAATATTGACTGGACAGTCACCCTCCAGTCATTTTTACTTCCAGGCCTTTGAGTTTGTGTGATCGTCTTATCATCTTCTTTTCCCCCTTTAATAACAACTTAAAGCAAACCACCAATGGTTCAATCTTTGTCAAGTTTTACTGCAAACTCTAGTGAAAAGCTCAAAGTTTTCAAATAACTGCAGTGAACTTCAAGAAATGATGAGATTTTGACTTTTCTACTCATTAAAGAGTTGCTAGTGCGAAAAGGTCCATTAAATTCCTCAAAAATCTTTTGGATAACCTTAAATGCCCATCACGACTTCAGATTCTTCGTTTTCTCTGAACAATTGTTCTAAAAACAAAAGGGAATTGATTTCCAACCGTCCACCTTTGACCTGTGAGTGTTGAATCAGGTCTTCGTACCGTTCCTCCACACGGACCTTCCATAAATAACCATAATAACTTTAATAACTCTTCCTTCCGAGCTGCGCTGGCTGTCAGAGGTGACACGTGGTCGACATGTTGATGTTCTGATTATGTGACGTCTTGACCGAACACTTCCCCGGTCGAGATTCGGAATGATTTGTGCGACGCAGCCTCTTCCCTACGATCCTTGTCTCTTTCCCTCCGAGCGAGTTGAATGAGTTCACTCCTCAGCCAATTGCAGTGTAACCTCTCTGGTGGATCACCATATTGGAATGTGTGGCTTTGACCCCTTCGTGTGACAGCAGGGGCCGATGGTCCGGCATCCAGCAAAAATATTATCCTTAATTTCCTGCAAAGTGTAAGTTAAAGAGGAATATCTGCAATATCCTGTGTACACATCAAAGAGCGCTGTAAATACACTGATAGATTCTCCTTTACAGAGACAGGAGACACGGACGCGGCGTACATCTGCGATAGCATTTATCGATTTTCTGCTCTGGCAGAGAGCGGAAACGCACAGGAGCGAGTCTTGGCCGGTACTTTCTCCTCTGGAGGCCTGAATTGTCTCTGGGTTCTTGAGTCTCTCTCCTCCTGTCTCTGCCCCGGGCTGTCATCGTTGCTAGCGAGAGACATCCCTTTGTGTAAAAAAGCCACGGAGACGGTAGCGCGGAGATCAGTGTCGTGTCATTGTTGGCCTCCTTCCAGCTCCTCTCGGCCCGTCTTTCTGCCGCAGACAGACAGACGTCACGCAGACAGTTGAGGGCCGTCACTTAAAGAGTCCCTTGTTTTGGCAGGCGCGTGGGCTTTTGGAAGATTTGACGCCGATACGCGTCCGTGTGGGCGTCCAAAAAGGAATGTGGGCGTCATGTTGTTGGTATTGAGTGAATTAAGAGCAACACTTGTCCCTTGAATCCCTTTGCTAAGCTCCTGTATATATAGTATGTGCACAAATTTCAGTTAATCTTTGCATGTTTGCTAAATTGCAGCCTTAAAGCGCGCCGCTTCCTGGTGCCTCCTGGCTTTGACTAATACCTTGAACGTTTCACAGGGAATTAGGCAGGTACTCCACGTGGTGCCATCATTCAATCCGTGACTTGGAGCCTGCCGTGGAAATGTTGTGGAACAATTGTCAGCCATATGTAACATTCTGGGTCAGATGGAGCTGTTTGTTCTGGCTTTGAACAGCAACGAGTCCTTATGGGTATTTTACCAAATGATGGAACGATTACAGCTCTGCAGAGACACACACTGTGCATGCGTCGTACTGTACGTCTTCGGCCGTACTCTCGACTCAAAGTGCCTTGGGAGAGTAATCTCCGTCAAGACGCAGCTTGCCAGGTTTCCATTAGAAAATTCAGAGCTGTCAGACGAGTTAGGGAAAGGCAAACACGCTTTGTAAAAAGGAAACCATTTGCCCCAATCTGAAAGCAAATCCCGATGCCTCCTCTCTGGACGCGACCGCCTGGATTCCACACGCGGCTCTCGAGCGGCCAGTGGATGCATTTAAAAGACAATGTCACACAAGCATATGTCAACTATTAAGTCCACTGGTGAGAAGGGGAAACACTTCACTGGGTTATTGGACCTATTAAAACAAATCTCCTGTTAAAGCACTCCTGTGACCTTCCTGCACGGGCTGAGTGAGCCCAACAACACCCTCATTCAAAACTCCAATGGAGTCAAAAATGTCATTAATCTACATTTACTTCCAGCTCTGCTACACTTAGTAAACCCTTAAGCAACAATAAAAGAAGTTAAGTATTAGTGAAACGGTTTTGGATACATTTAATGCATCCTTTTACTTGAGTATCTTTAATAATCTCATCATTTCTACAGAACTTAAGTTGATTCCAGTAGCCATTTTTTCATTAATGATGATATTTTATTCATTCATATTATTCATATCATTTTATAGAGGTTTTCAGCAGAATTTCAGTAGAATTTAAAATAAAACTTTAATAAGATGGACCCAGAGTTTCCCTCAGAGTTTAAGAGGTTAAACGGCTTCATATTTCCTCCTGCTCTGATTGGCTGAGAGCTTCTTGTTCACGTTCAGCCTCGTCTGTTTGTTGCCGTCACTTTCCACTGTGACTTTTTCTAACCTTTGATTTTTGCCATCTAAAACACCCAATAGCTCACTTACTAAACCTAATTAAGACATTCGGAAGCTTTTTGGGTTAGCAGATCAAAGCGTCTAAACAGTAACCTCATGTGGATTCGGGCCAGAGTCTGATCCCGGTTCAGTCACACGGTAAACCTCCACGGTACAAATCAACCCTCCGGTTGTTGTTCTGTATCTGGAGGAAGGTGTCAACCGCTGCACGACGCCGTGTTTTTAAAGGAGTTACGTTGGGTGCAGGCACACAAGTCTGAGGAATGAAACTTAAATCCATTTATTCTTCAGTTTCACTTTAAGGGTGTAAAGGAGGACAGAAATTACACATAATGAACATCTACTCTGCCAATCCTGTCAGTTGGTGCGACCAAAATGGTCACCGGCTGACGGTCGTGTCCCCTGCGTGTGTTTATGAAAATAATGCTCTGCTTTCCCCATCACAACCTCAGAACGCTGGTCTTTGGTTTTGCCAACTATGTGGCAGTGCCCGCTTGTGTGTTTTATATACGCTTCCCTTAAATAAACCGAGGGGAAGCATGCAGGTCTACCACATGTTCTCCATCGCATGTTTAGAGCTCAGACTCACACTCATTATATTTCCAGCGAACGGAGATGTTTTCAGATAATGAATACTGGATTTTACCGTGATGCCAGCGTAAATCCTGTTGTGCGATCTGAATCTAGACCCCCTCCCGGCCCCCCGGCCCCCGCCCCGACGGCGTGATATAAATATTAAACCGCGTCTCTCCTGGCTACTGTTTCACATGCTTGCGGCTGGTCCGTGACGCTCGCTTGCGCGTGCATTGTTCAAAATATGACCACGTACCGACCGAACGCTTCAGCAGTCATAATATAGATTTCCTAATGTCAAACCAGAGCGTGCGATCCTACACGCAGCGCAGGTGCTGTAACTTGATTTGGGGGAAAGATGGCCAACAGAGACAAAACAGTGTCAGTGTCTTATGAAAAGAACGAGCTCTTCCTCCTCTGCAGAGAATTTGCTCCGTACACAGACACGCCTGTGTCGGAGGTTGATCTCAATCTCCCAACAAATGTTGAATTCCCCTGAACATTAACCAGTGAACTCGGCTCTGACCTGAAAAGATGACAGCTGAATTCATTTGAACATTAACCGAACTCCGCGGCGTTACACGGCCCGGCTGTTCTTCTTCTGCTGTTTGTGGAGGATATCTTATTGTTTATCCAGGAAGGTCAGCATCCTGAGCTTTATTGGATACTTTATCAAGATGTTTCCACTCTCTCTCTCCCTCCGTCTCTGTCTCGCTTGATGGACCATTTCAACTGACTGGTGTGTGTGTGTGTGTGTGTGTGTGATCTCTCTCTGTAGGTTAACAGGTAATGAACCGCTGTCTATCCTGCCACTGAACTCTCTACCAGAGGAGAACGTGGGCAGGGCCCACTACAAGCTGTGCGACCGGCTCAAACTGGAAAAGAAGCAGCGCAGGATGTGCAGACGAGACCCGGGCGTGGCGGAGACCCTCATCGAGGCCATCAGCATGAGCGCCCTAGAATGCCAGTACCAATTCCGCTTCGAGAGGTGGAACTGCACCTTAGAGGGGCGTCACAGAGCCAACATCCTAAAGAGAGGTACGGACCGCCGATGGGTTCAGTTCATGGGCATCTGGACCAGGATCTCATTCAGTATTTAGTACTGTGGGTTATTGTTGACTAACTCCCTCGTGAATGACGTGCAAAGAACAACGTATGACGTATTTACATCAGGGCAGATTCAGGATTTCCTGTTTGATCTCAGCTCTCCGTTTAAGTAGCAAACCCCGCCTCTCTGTATTTGTCTGCCCCACATTGGTCATTTTCCCACGTGCCTCTGCAGGACTTAAAGAGACGGCCTTCCTGTACGCCATCTCCTCGGCGGGCCTAACTCACGCCTTGGCCAAAGCCTGCAGCGCGGGACGGATGGAGCGCTGCACGTGCGACGAGGCGCCAGATCTGGAAAACCGCAAGGCGTGGCAGTGGGGCGGCTGTGGAGACAACCTGAAATACGCCAACAAGTTTGTTAAGGATTTCCTGGGCAAACGCTCCAACAAAGACCTCCGCGCACGCGTGGACATGCACAACACCAACGTGGGCATGAAGGTAAAAGACTGAAAAGCCTTTCCACTTTTAAACTTAGACGTCCATTTCCCTCTGATGTTTCAGACTTCCTAACACTTCCTTCTACTTCACTAAAACTCCAGCAGCGATCTCATGTGATCCGGGACTAACTGCATCATTTTCTCCGAAAACACTGACCGAGAAACAGAAACGTGTATGTAATGAGGGACCATCACGTTAACAAACCATAAGCTGCAACCCGTACGGCGACATATTTTGTTTGTGTCCAGACAGATTAAGAATTTCCAGATTTATCGCAGCACTTTCTGTTTCCTCTTCAAGTCTGAAAGCAAAGCTGGCAACGCTGTATTTTATTAAAACAAGAAACGTGAAGGATTTTCCCTCTAAGAATAATTGGATGGGATGGCAGGTCATTAATCATGTCCAGAGTGGTGATATTAGGAAAAGAGAGGATTTGAGGGAAAAACTGATATTTGTCTAACACTTTTACACCGATACCTTTATTGCAGACGCCCTCTCGGTTTGGCTTTGGTGTTTGAGCGAGCGAAACCAACAAACTGAATGGTTTAGAGTTCGTTTGGAGCCGTCACATATAAACAGAAAGTTTGGCTAATTGCTCACTCGAATCGGATGAATGGTGGGAAAATTGCGATAATACGACACGGGCTGAGTTCTGTGCAATTACAAAGATAAACAGCAGTAAAGTGCCAATCTATTGAGCACCTTATCCCACAAATACAAGCATATCTCTGCTGCTAGCTTTTTAATGCGAAGGTTAAACATTAGCGTGTTGGTCAGTGACTCGATCCAGGACGGTCACGTGGCCGAAGAGGAATTTAATGAGGAACGGCTCCCTGGGACGTGAACTATTTATTCAAGCAAGTGTGCAAGGTAGAGAAAAGTGCTAAATTTAGTCTTAATCTTAAAAGCGTGCATGCGTCAATATTTGGTTTTCTCGCTCAGATTAGACGCTTAATGGTTCGTTTACGCTTTGGCAAAATTCAGCCGTTGTTTGGATGGAGCAGCCGTGGGCTTTTCATCTTGGAAGCGATTTTAATAGTAAAATTTCAAAAAAAAAGAGAAGGAACGGGCCTCATCTGTGGAGCCAAAGCAAACGAAAAGTCTGGAATCTGTTACTTTGACTTGGGTTTTCTCATATTGTAGCCATTTTCATTTTGGTTTCAAAATGAATTATAGCAGAGGCACGCTTCCCAAATGTTCGCAGACACAAACCTCTCCCAGAAGACCGACGCAGGCTCTTCCTCTTCAGCTTGGCTCTCCGACACCGACCCTCTCCAGAGATTGTATTTGCGATAAAAGATTTACGGCATTGTTTTTGCCGCGTGTTTGATTTGCACATGTAATGATGTGCACCGCATTAGGGATGAATTCCCACATAAGGAGGACGGATCAGGAATGTGCTTGTCTCTGCACACCCCCGCCCCTGCGACGCTTTAAAGCTGACCTATCGGATTTTCTTGAGCTGCGGTGAACGCGCACTTCCTATCCACCGATGTCTTTTCACGGCGTGTGAAAGGAGCTGGAGACGCGATCCAAACCCCGCCGAGGACGGCGTGTTACTGCCGTCCATTTTCACACTCTGCTTTTAACTGTGTGGTCGACGCACCGGTGAACTTTGGCCGACCGCAAGGAGGTCGAGCGCTGTTATAATAACGCGAGGCGGCCTTTTAGCTGACGATCTCAGGGGCTGTTTCACATGCAATTATGTATGAATTTACAGAAGTTAACCCCTTCAGCCCCGGTCAGTTTTAAAGGAAAAGGACCTTGGATCCATTTACTGGGCCTGTACACCTCAGTAACCCTTTAATAAGTGGGTCCACCGTGTAAAAAGAAGATATCAGTCCATCATTACTTTTTTAACCTCTTCAACTCTGGTTTCAGGATGCCGTCATGAATCGATTTCAAACAGTTTTACACGGCTCGGCTTTCCCTTTCCAGCTGTTTGCATCACTCTCTCTCTTTGTTACGTTATTATGGATGTTTACGCTGATAAATCCTGGCTTTTGAAACCCTTTTTGTTTCCTTTTTCATCCAGTCCCCGTTTTCCTTTAGTTTAAGTGTATAACAGTCCGTAATAATGCATTTTAACGACTTCTGAATGGTCGTAATGCTCACAAGTTTCAGCTTAGGCATTTCAACAGCCACTGCAGCCTTTCAGCATCAGTTTATGCTTCATTTAAGAATTTCTGAAAATTCTCAACCCGTGACTTATTTATGTCTTCAACATGTTAGCGTGCAGCCCTAAAAGTAATAAAGTTGTAGAAAAAAAAGAAAGAGTCTCAGTGATGACCCCTCCTTTCTACTTTATAATGATAATAATAACAACAGTTATTGGTTTTAATCAAAATCTGTCGTCTGTGGTTATCCTGACTAAAATCTCCTCTCCGTGCTCGTTTGATGAAGTGCTTTAATAAACGACCTCAGACAAAGTGTCACTGTTCTGAAATGCTGCTTACTAAACAAAGACACATTCAAATACTTTTATTACATCCCTTTGATGTTTAGTGCTTCTAAACTGCGCTGCTCTCTCTCTCTCTCTCTCTCTCTCTCTCTCTGATCCAGGTGATCAAGGCCGGAGTGGAGACCACGTGTAAATGCCACGGCGTCTCCGGTTCCTGCACCGTCCAGACCTGCTGGAGACAGCTATTGCCCTTCCACGAGATCGGCAAGGAGCTGAAGCAGCGCTACGAGACCTCCATCAAGGTGGGGAGCTCCACCAACGAAGCCACGGGCGAGGGAGAAATCTCCACGGGCCGCAGCCAGCAGCAGCAGCAGCAGCAGCAGCAGCCGCCGCCGCCGCCGGGCCCGAGCGATCAGATCCCTCGCACTATGGACTTGCTCCACATCGAGGACTCGCCCAGTTTCTGCCGGCCCAGCAAGTACTCGTCGGGCACCGCGGCCCGCAAATGCTACAAGGACAAGAACTGCGACGCCATCTGCTGCGGCCGAGGCCACAACACCCAAAGCAGAGAAGTGACCCGGCCCTGCCAGTGCCAGGTGCGCTGGTGCTGCTACGTGGAATGCAAGCAGTGCACGCAGAGAGAAGAGGTCTACACCTGCAAAGGGTAAACCCGCTGCCTCTCTCAGTCCCCCTTTGTCTGGTGGAGCGAACGGAAACGGTGAATTTTATCTTCCGCAGTCATCTGCAAACAAAAGGAGAGCGAGGCCGTGGAGGAGCAACGAGCACTTTGAGGGATTTCTGTAGGTGGGGTTCTGAGGTCCTGCGGCCCCTCCCTCGTGCCTGGGGTTTTGCAGAATTCAACGCCCCACCCTTCTTAGACGACGGAGGTCAATGTCTCAAGCGTTCGGTTGTGGAGTTGAGAAAGAGAGAAAGAGAAAGAGAGAAAGAGAAAGAGAGAGAGAGAGAGACGCTCCGACTTTGCCATTTGAAACCCAGAGACCATCGTCGTCTTTAGGATCAAGTACAAGGACAGTAAAGCCAACAGACTGGAGATACTGAAGAAAGATGAACACTATGTGTGTGTGTGTGCGCGTGCGTGCGTGCGTGTGTGTGTCAGAAAATAGCCAGGTGGAGGGGGGTGGGGTTCAAACGACGACTTCTATGGCAATCAAACCATATTCAGAGACTGCTAGGAAAAAGAAGACAGGGTGTAAGAATTACTCTACACGCACATATTTACACTCTCACACGCTGTGTGTCTGCATATGTATGTACATAGATTCAGTTATATTGTAAAGATATTATACAAGCCACTTATCTAACTATGTTAAAACAAACCACTAACCACACAAATGTTGTGCTGTTTGTGTGCTCGCGCTCGTTTTGCCTCCTAACTCGCGTGGACGTGACACGTGAGTGGATAATTTATAGATCCTATGGGACTGCTCCTCTTCACGGGGAGGAAAACAAACCTTCAAACAAAAACGCTCAATTTTCTTTTGAAAGACTCTTTTTTTTTGTTGTTGTGTGTTTGTCGATGTCGTAACACGAAGCCGTTTGTAAATGCATTAACAGGAAATAACTTTTACCAGTCAGTTTAGGCTATTCTCGGCTTTGAGCGAAGCAGTGTTCAGGGAATAACTTAAACCACTACACGCGCATATTTGGAGGAAGACAAATATATCGACGTACAGAAATCACAGTCCACCTGCGTCTCAACGAATAAAGTAGCGTATGTATCCTTTACTATGGCTCCAGACTGCGCAAACAGGAAGAATGTTGCCCCGTCCCCCCAGCCGCCACGATTCGACTGAGCCATATTCAACATGTGGACACGCCCTACGCAGCGAGGGGGGCCGACAGAGACGAACCTACTCAAAGCGTCCCAATGCTAGCGCCCGAGCCTCGCCGCTGGGGTGAACGCGTTTCACGGGGACGAATATTTCTCTTCCTCCAATCGACGTCAAAAAGCAACGACTGTGCTTTTGAAAATAAATTCCCATCCCGACGTCTTCATCCGGACGTCGGTGAAGTTGTTGTCATAAACGAGTTGATGATGATGATGATGATGATGATGATGATGCTTCATTGTTTTAGATAGGTGTGAATTAACTACTGAGTGTGAGGGACCCAGCTTTGTATCATAGCGACATTCACGCACTGAAGCCCAAAAGCCCTTTAAAGTATTTAAAGATCTGTATTTATGGATACAGTGCAGTGCAGAATCTCTTTGTTTTGTTTTTTTTTGTTTTTTTTGTTTTTTTTGTAAATAGCAAAGGTTTATTCACCTGTGGTATAGAGACAAAAGTGAGGCACATGTTCGACTCTCGCAAGCAAATTTCAAAAGGAACGGATAGGAACAGACGGGCCACGACGTCAGCAGCGACATCCTTCAGAAACGGACTTTCACAGGACGTGTGTGTCTGCGTATGAGTGTTTTCTTTAAAAATCGAAATCGACGCGCCGCCCTGGACAGACAAATCGCGCTTCGGGGAGGAGAGCCTGGCACGGCGGAGATGAATTCCAAGCATTTTGATACGAGGAGCCGCGCCAAACAAAGAATGGTCAAAACGTATACATAGAACTTTGCACGCTACATGGAAACCATAATAGCTATGCTGAGACTGAAAGCATAAATGCCTGCTTCCCACAGCTCCTGGTGTGTGTCAGTGTGTGTGTGTGTGTCAGCCTAACACTGAGCTTCTCCTCTATTGAATGGATTCCAAACGGCAAACGGGCATGACAGCGATACCGAATGCAGCCATTTGCATTTTTTTGTTCACAGATTATACAAAGTCACTAAAAATGCGACACGCGTAGCCGCAGAGAGGAGCAGCAGCAGCAGCAGCAGCAGCAGCAGCGATGCAGCAGATGTTGTTGGCGTCACACTCGTCCATATTTCCTTTTTTTCAAATCCAAAAGTCTGCACTGTGTAATTGTCAGTGGATCATGTACAAAATTCTATTTTGTAGAAAAAAAAATAAAAGAAATAAATTATTTTTAAATATATTATGAGCATGTGTTTAGTGTAAATAACGTCAAAGTCTAAACTGATTTTATATTCTGTATTTTTTACTCTTTTTTTTTGGGTGTTTGTTCCTTCTGGGGTGGAGGCTTCATGAAGCAGTGTAAACTTTCAACATATTGAAGAATTTGTGATGATCAAAGCCAGGAACAAATCCTAACAAATCAAAAACGTTTCATTCTTAGATATACATGATATCACTCTCCCTTTCAGTCACTTTCCGTGTGCTTTGTTAGGATTTGTGATGTGGTTGTAAAGACAAAAACACACCGAGGACACGTTGTGATCCACCAGCAGAGCTTTGTCCATGTTCACGTCTTCATTCATGTCTTATGGGAAGCCTAAATTATTTTCCTCTACCTCATGTGTATAGCTTGTAGGCATAAACAGATCACAAATGACTGGTAAGAATGTATTTAAGTTATTTAACATCTTTGTATAACAAAGGCGAAAAAATCTGAAATAATAAATGAATTTTTAAATTATTTTGTGTGGTTTGATTTTTCCTTTGCTCTGTTGAGACAGTGGAATTATTTATATTATATTGTGTTATATGAGTGAATCCAAGATGGCTTGGAAGTACTTTTAATTTGTGCAAAATCACTAAAAAATGAACGAGTATGTGAAGCAACTGATTATTAATTAGATTCATGTTTTCACAGGGAAACTAACAACAATCTGTGACACTGATAGTGGGCGCTGCTGATTCTGTTTGTGGCCGCAGCAAATCGAAGGATAAAACAACAGGAAGTAGCTTAACCAGCTGGTCGTAAATCAAGGCCCTGGATTATCTTTAAAATGTCTGTGGGGAGAGAAAGACTTAAGAGATGAGCCGTGCTTTAACGTTTGGAGCTGTAAAGTAACTCCAGTTAACCGATAAACGATAATGATACTATAATTACAGAGTATTGACAAGGTATGAGACTTTATACTCTTCCTCCACTATATTTCACGGGTGTTTTATGAAATATTATACACTTATTTCTCCCTTAGCTGTAATCACAAACAATTCTATATTTACACTCATTGAATATGAAATAAATTTGGATTTTTATCCCCTACTTATCTTCCTACTGAAGTCTGAAAAAGAAGAGATATCTTCATATCAATGCTCATCTTTATAATATCTAAATATAAATAAGTGATGGAGTTTATCAGTGAACGATCATGAAAGATTAAATAACATGCACAAGTTCACCTCTTACAGTTGGAGGTAACGATAAATCTTTGTAAAATCTGTATTAAATGAAAGCCAACAAATCCAGAATAAAGGGGCTTTTAAGGGGAAATGGCAAAATTTCAAAAAATGATGGATTTTCGGTTTTCAATAGGTTTGCCTCAGAGCGGCAGAGTTTAAGGGGTTAAACCGACAGATTAGTACCGCAGTATTTTAACGCATATCACTGCTAACACTCGGCCATTTTTAATGGATTCAGCATCCGACCGCAGGACTCGGTGTCCTCGGTGGTTTCGGCGGGTCTTTCAGCGTGGATCAGGCCGGCCTGCCTGCGTGCTGTGCGTTCAGTTGTCACGGCTGAGGTCAGTGTTTATGTGAATCTGATACACACCGTGCTGGATCTTCACAGTTTCATGCACCATCACCCTCAGTTTGCTGTGACATTTTCTACCGATTCAGTGTAAACTGATTATCAGGGCCTCCGTCACGTTAAACTACCATCGGACTTTGGGCCTTTTTGTCGTTCACCTCGCTGTCAAACAAAGTTACTTTGAAGCTCGTTAGTAAGATACACACTTTTCTGTTTTGGCTCTACACGTTTGTGACGTTATGCGCCTGAACTCTGAGGATTACCTCGCCTGCGCTGATGTTATTTCAACGAGCCTGGAGCATGGGAGCATTCTGGGAGTTTTCTCTCTCAACAATCTCGCAGCTATCTCGTGGCCTCATCGTGCAAACCTTGAAGCTTGACTAATCCAAAAAACACAATTACCGAGCGTGTCCGCTCTAATGCCTACAACATCAGCCGAAAAGACGGCCATATCCTTGACACGTGTACCTGGGAGCTGTTCCTCCCCCGGGTCCTGAGGGGCTTTATTACGTCCCGCTTTCTGGACTCCTCCTCACTTCCTGCTCCTAATATGAGCTGTAACTTTGCGGTGCGCTGTAATCCGACAACGTTTTGACAGCTGTTACCGTGAAGGAAGTGGGTACAACTAAAGGCAGACCCAAAAAAGGTAAAAAAAAAAACCCCAAACCCGTGCGAGCGTTTCTTTCCCTCCTTCTGTTCATCCTCGGCCGTGAAGCAGAAAGAACAGATAGTTCAGACAATTCTCTGTAAAACCTTGACCAGCTCCACCTTTGGGCGGATTGTTTTTCCAGCGTCACCCCTCCCCCCTGCACAGGATGTACTGTACGTGGAGGATCTGCTGAGGACTGTTGATTGCGGTCTGCCTGTGTTGGATGTAATTAGATGCAGCATGAAATGAAAGCAGGAGATGCAGAGGCACAACTGGAACCACAACCTGAGCTGGACCTCATACAGTCTGTACCTCAAGGGTCCATCACTCCATCTGCCAAAAGACGGCCAAAGACGGCAAACTTTCTCTGACCGCAATTCTTCAGTTTCTTTGGATATTGATCAATCCATCCATCATCCTTCCATCGATTCATCCATCCATCATTGACTCAGTCATCGATTCATCCATCCTTCCATTCTTCCATCATCCATCCATTCATTCACTGATCCATCCATCCATTGATCATTCATCCATCCATCCATCCATCCATCCATTCATTGATCCATCCTTCCATTGATCATTCATCCATCCATCCATCCATCCATCCATCCCTCAATGCAATGCAGCCTTACATGTAATTGTGAAATTGAAATATCTATAAAGTACTGAATGAGACAAAGGAAAGATTCACTGTGATCTATAATGATAAAAATGTATCTCTCTCTCTCTCTCTCTCTCGCTCTCTCTCTCTCTCTCATTAAGTGTGTATCCACCCTTTAATTAAGGCAGAGAATGATGTCAATCTCAAACATTTGCATAAGCCATATTTCTCATTCATTTGAATGGGGGAGTTGATAGGAGGCGTCAAACAGAGCAGCGGATGATGAAAATGAATCGGAGTGTTGGCTCCGGGCTCGTCATGGTGAAACATGTGTGCCGGCTGCTATGAAAACACCTTAGCTCATGCCGCAGGTCTGTGGAACTCACAGATTTATGATTTTTTTTCAGCACTTTGGGAAAAACCAAGTTCCTCTGTGGAAAGTGTGATAGCGGTCTGAGCGGAGCGGAGTGTGTGTGTGTGTGTGTTTACGTGTGTTTATGTGTGTGTGTGTGTGTGCCGTCCTTGCCCTCTTCCTGCGCCCTGCCCAATTGAGTCCCCATGTTTATACACAGATTGGCTCCGGTTTGCTCTCTGATTGGTCCATTATATTTGGAAGCAGATATCTGTACTTATACTGCAGTATAACTTTAAGGTACTTCATGCGGTGCCTTATAGACACACGTGTACTTTATATACTCCTGGGTCACAGCAGTATTGTTTCAATAAACACTCCAGTTAAGATTCTCGGACAGGTTATTAGCCGCGCTGCTCAAACACTTAAGCGGCAGGTAGAGACTTCCAGCGAATTGCGTCTTAAATGCGTTTTGTGATACAGCGAGCTGCAAAAACTATCAGTGTTTTTTTTCTTGGAAGAGCGCTGCGCCATGCTGGAGGTCTGAGTCATTTTTTTTTTTTTTTCCGTGAGTGGGAAGAACGTGCACAGAAAACGTCTGTGGCCTCCCTTCGAGAAGCGATGGATAATGATGATAACTGGCTCGGGAGGTTTTCAACACTTGTTCACAATCATAAAAATGTCAGGTTCATGTGACAAAGCTCGTTCATCAAAATCCCTCCCTTTACACGCTCCACTCCTACGCTAAGCCAAATGAAGAATTCAATACAGTCCATAAATTGTGCAAAATCCGAGCGGGCCTCGAGGTGAAATTCTCTTTCTGGCAAAGCAGAATAATAAACAAACAAATTATTCTATAAATAATAACAGAGCATGTGTTTCTTTCGTTGGCAAACACGGTCGGAGAGTTCCAAAAGCCCCAGAGACCCCATCGCGGGGTTTCTGGGGGGATGGGATAAACATAGATCTGTGCAGACGCCTGGGTTTTTGGCAGGCCCGCCGTGAGCGCAATTGCACCGGGAGAATTGGAGCGCCTGCCAGGAGAGGTGCAGGGTTAGAAACATTTTATTCTTAAGGAAATTCCTGCTATTACTCCATTATTCATCAGAATCTCTGAGGAGACGGATGCTCTAACTGCTCTAGCAGAGAACATTTGGAGTAAAACAGTTCATCATGGTAGATATCCAAGACAAGAGAGTGTTGTGATGTATCGGCAGCAGGACGGATGGGACGGACACGGACGCCTCAGTCCATCAATTTAGTTGGACACTAAGTGCTTTGGAGATCACTGAATGGATATCCAATACCATAACTATACGCCGTAAAATGTCAGCCGTTTACCATTGTGAGGGAGAGATTTGCCTGAAGCAGGTCGCCACCTGTTTTATGCATCAGAGACGTATGAAATATTAACTACAGGGACAAATTGTGGGCTTTGTTTTCTCCCAAAATGTTGATGTTATATAAGCACATAAGGGAAAGTTGCACAGCTACAAACTGAAGAGGACGTGGAAGTTTCTATCAGCAGCTGCTTTGACCTACGACCACTTGAGTGTGTGAGTGTGTGTGTGTGTGTGTGTGTGTGTGTGTGTGCTGGGGGTTTACAATGGCAGCTTGATGAAAGTGAGGGGGTTTACAGAGATGGGACGTGAAGCTGCTGTCCAGCTCATGCTTCAATTGTGCAGTAAAGATTCCCCAGCTGTCCTCCGGATTAGCCTGTGTGCTTATGTGATTAGGATACATGGCACCGTGGTTAGACCCGGCGCCTCTGACCTGGAGAATGTACCACGCCAAGAGATGGAAGGAACGGGATGGACGGCACAATACAAACTCTAGCGTCCACGCAGGCTTTGGAGCCCAGTTGTCCTCGCCTCCTCTGCTGTTGTTTGTTAAACAAAATGAAGTCAGATCAGCCGGGATCACATGACAATCACACGTCCGTCTTTTCACACGTCTCCGTCTTTGGCGAATGAAACCGACGTTTTCGTGTGGACTGTATGGTAGTTTGGTCAAACCCCTGGAAACGCAAACGTTTATCAATAAACAAGCGTTTATGTTATCAGTGCCGTAAACGCTAGCTGAAGAACAGGGGAACCGCTGATGCTACAACAGGAAGCACCGCACGCTCTTACCAAAATAAAGTGTTCATGTTGGCTTGAGAGAACGCAAAGTGACTGGCGGGTGGAATGACAAACAGAGCGACAACATGGTGTGTGTGTGTGTGTGTACAGGGCGCTCCGACACACACACACACACACACACACACTGCACAGCTGCACATCGCTCGGTTGGCTACCAGACGCGATGGCGTGGATTCAACAGTAACGCTGAGCTCATGGGTCACAGGCAGTGCTGCTGGCCGACGGCAGGCAGTGAGAGCGTCGTAAAGTCAGACGCTGTAACACAAATAGGCCCGAGTCGTAAGGCAGACTCGCTCCCTCCTTCGCTCGCCATTTGTACCGATACAATGCCGACCTCAAATTTGCTTTGGGAATCCGAGCGTCGGAGGAGGTGGTAATCCCGTCTATAAATGCGGGACAGTTTGCTTTCGCCGGATTCCCACCCTCGCTGTTTTTGTGACAAACAAGGCCGCCGGGGTTTGGTTTAACAGAGAGAGGCACTTGAAGATCTGTCAGCACCGTCTCAT
>OMNV01013802.1:0-18503 GCA_900303265.1 Brotula barbata
GTCAGACGTGAGATACAGCAGATTCAAAGCGCACGCCCGTTTTTTTGGGGTTTTTTTTTTTTTGCTATTTGCGGCGTTTTCCTGGGATATAATGGCTCGCATTATGTCTGCCGTTGGCCTGTTGGAGAGTTCTTAATGACCTTGAGGTAACGACTTTCTAATGTGTTTATATGTACCGCACAATTCTTTTGCTGCATAAGCTGCTCTCGGTAAATGAGCCTGTTAGACTGTGTCTGTGCTCAAACATTGAACAAAGCTCTAAAACTCATTCCTCCTCAAATTACATGCACACCACACTGGGTTCTACTAATTATTTGTTTGGTCATTAAAAACTCATTAAAATTAAATTGTTAATTTGCATACCACAGTGTGTTGCATCATAAATTATTAATTGAAGATAAATAAATGAATGCAATTAGGAGAAATAAGTAACGTAACATATGCGCCAACAGAGATCTGCTGCTTGTCTTTCTTTTGACATTGAGGCTGGAGGAAAAAAAGTTTCTCCCTCTGTTCAGTGGTCCGGAATACTAAATTTGCCAAGCCTTGTTAAAAATGTGAATTCCACACACAGAATCCGAGGTGCTCATTACCTCACATTTGTGTGTGTTTTGCGGTGGGATCATCCTTTTTGCGAGCTGCAATCGTATTCCGTCTCCGTCGCAAACAATTCCACAATTTGCATGTTTTACTTTTGTTGCCGTTGTTGTTCCTGGAGCGAAAGCGGCGGCGGGCATCGCGGACGGACGACTGGCAACCGATGGAGTGATTGTACGTGAATTAATTGATGAAGATTTCGGCGTTAACGCCAGCCGATCGGAGGGTCCGATTTCCTCCCTTCTGACCGTCGGTTTCCGTTTCAAATCCCGGGGTTTTTATAAGAAATTCTCATGATTTCCCTGCCAGATTCTCCCGTAGTTGGATTTTATTTCTGCCAGTCTGCCAGGAAGCCTGTCGGGGATCACACCACTTTCAAATTGGAAATATAAAAATAGATGATAGGCGATGGAGAGCCAAGCTGACTGAAACTCAAGACATCAAAAAATCATAAATTGTAATGTGACAATTTCTCGGCCGGTTACTCACCTCGGGTTCACGTCGCCGCGCGTTCGGCCCGCGTTCCCGCCGTCTCCGCGACTCGATCCGTGTTTTTCTTCCTTGTCGTTTTGTGTGTGTGTGTGTGTGTGTGTCCCACGTTTTCAACATCTGTTAAGATTAGATAAATCTTCCAGTGTGAACCAGGCGATAGTTTACACTCCTGCTATTTTCCATTTCCAGGAATTGGTAAATGTTCTCCCCGTTCTAAATCACTTCATTAATTAAATGGGATTGGGAAAGGTTCTGAGCTAATGGATTAGATTGGAGCTGGCTGGTTCGGGCCTTTTACCAGAGGTCACATTTCATTTGCTGCCTATGTCAAGCGACCAGCAGCGGGGCCTCAGAGGCAATCTAATCAATGTCTGCGTGCCGTAGCCCTTGAATGAATCCATTAAAGTTATGTGGATGCATCCTGCGCTGTGAAAAAAGTCTCCTGATACCTCTGATAGAAATTAGCCATGAATTAGGAGAGAGGCTGGGCTCATTCTGGACGCCTGCCAAAGCAGAATTAATAGACCATCAGTGCCTCTTGTGTGTTAAATCCCATTTGTTCGACCATGGTTTATGAAACTTCTGCTGTTGCTTCAGGCCTGGCGTGAGACCCCCGAACACCCACCGCAAAATGTCATTCATTAAATAAAGTTCTGTGAGGAGAGGAGAAGAGAGGAGAGATGAGGAGAGATGAGGAGAGGAGAGGAGAGGAGAGGAGAGGAGGCAGGGGGGCCGTTTAGGCTGCTGCTGTTGGTTGGTTCGGGGGGAGGCCGGTCTGAGCCGGTGGCTGTGATTGCATTTGGGGTTTGGATGGACTTAGTCTGTGGCCAGGAATGAAGCTAAGAGGACTTATAGCTCAGTCATGTGGGTGTCCTCATCACCAACTTTATCTCAGCAGTGTCCACTAATCCCACAAATTGATCCTCAGTGTTTCTGCGCTTAAGTAGAGGAGAGGCTCTCTTTGGAAAAGGATGTCCGCAACGCCTAAACCCATCAAGGAGGTCTCAAGCACATTACGGCGTGTGATCATTTTTTTTCTCTACGCCTGAAAAGACGAGGCGTCGTATGAGATCATCACTGGACATTCTCTTCACGTACCGCTCAGAAACACAGCAAGTCCCTTTGTTTTTGGAGACGGATCCACGCGATAAACCACGATCCGCCTCTCTCGGGTTCCTTTGCGTCTTTCAGTTTCAGTAAAATGAACTCGGTCGTAAACGGACGAATGGAGAAATATTTATGATTTTAACATGTAAGATAAGTTTGATATATTACAACACTTTCACCGCATCCCTTTGATTAGCGACGGTGAAATCAATCAATAAATCGATAGCGGGTCCAGACCTCCAACCTCTGTGCAGACTACAGATAGAGCGGCGTGCACATTTTGGAGCGGTTAGACCAACTGGATTGGATTAAGTCGGTGTTGGAGCCAAATTGAGAACCGTTCAGAAACACTAGAAAAACACTTCCTGTGTTGATTTCTGGCCACCAAAAACTTGGCTGGCGAGAGAGGAGCAGGCCAGGAGATTGGCGAGGCAAAGTTGGTGTCGCTGCCATCGCGAGACAACCACCGGTGGCGAGGAGAGGCAGCGGTTTAGAAATGGAACGAGTTCAGCTGTGATCCGTTGAGGAAAACCTCTGCGGCAATCGTGGTAATACGGTGCAGTCAAGGTGGGGACCTGACAAACATCACGGATAAACAAGGAACGACCACGCAGGAGAAACCAGCGTGTTACAAACAAAGGAATCTAAAAGAATTTGAAAAAAAAAGAATTAAAAGGCTGAGCTCAATTCCGAGTTGCCGGAGGATCCTCATAATTTGCTCAGCGCCCAAAATGAGAGGAAACACAAATCGGCCCCAGCAGAGTACCGGCGCCGTGATGGGGGTAGAGAGGTAACACAGAAACTCGGTCTAATTGAACTGGTCCAGCTCATGTGGACTACACGTGAAAACACCCTGTGGACCTGATGTTTCATTAAATGACACAGTTTCCCATCCAGTTTACCACCACCACTCCATCATTCCAGGAGTTTATTTGGAAGCAGATTGGCTGATTTCACGTGGACTCGAGTGCCAACGCTGTGTTTACATAGTGTGTGTCCAAATAAAGCAACCTTTGGAGAGGAAGGCTGCAGGGTCTGAAACAAAAGCTACAACTGAACAGCGGTAAATGTGAAATCTCCTTTAAGCATTAAGGGACAGAGACTGAGCGGCGCAAAGATAAACAGAAAAGCATAATTTATTTATTCATTTTGAATCTGTGAAAGTAGCTAGTGTTAGCTGCCTTGCTAGCGCTTGCTAGCGTTTGCGCAAGCTAGCCAGCTAACTTGAATGAATGAAGTGGTGAGGACAGACCCAGTGTTTGTCCTCAGACCCAGTGTCTGTCCTTAGACCCAGTGTCTGTCCTCAACACTTCATTCATTCAACATCACTTTTCATGGAGTCAAGAATCCAGATTAGAAATGATGAGAAATGACAAATCCCCAAAGGTGAGACACAACATAATTTATTTATTTGTTTTTAATCTTTGAAAGTAGCTAGTGTTAGCTGCCTTACTAGTGCTTGCTAGCTTTCACACAAGCTAGCCAGCTAACTCGAATGAATGAAGTGATGAGGACAGACACTGGGATGATATGAGCAGACGTTGGTTGCAGGTTTTCATGCACCTCACAGTTTGATTCCATTGGTTTGCCAGCACCATAGGTGGAACGTCGAATGATCTTTTTTCTTATAGACACAACGAGAAATCTGTGAATCCGTGAATGTAATCAGAAATAGATTAAACAAAAAGTTTTGTTTACTTTGAGAGCTCTCACTAGTTGGCACTGCTTCAGCTCGATGAAATCAGCAATAACCTCCAAACGAACTGACCCCACCCAAAACAGGCAGCCAACCAAAATAACAGACGCGGACAGCTCAGTGGGACGGCCCCAAATTGCTGAGGAACAGAGCCGTACACATGCTGAACCCACCAGAGGGCCATTACAGCTCAACCATTCTTTTCCTTGGGCTGATAAACAACAATTCCCAGAGTCCCCGAGTCCTCCGTTGTCCAAATCTACATGAGGTTTGGGGATTTCAGCGGCCCGCGTGACTCATGGAGGTCAACGAAGGTGTGTATTCATAAACTGGCATCCTCTCATGCATCACAAGAAGCAGGAAAAGCGGCGGAAAAAGTTTCCCGCAATTTGTTTGTTGTTTGTTCTCCGGTCTCAAACGTATCCTGGAATACACACAAACCGCGCACGCCGCCAAACCAAACACACGTGTGCGCGCGCGCACACACACACAGCCTGGTACAGACACACTGTATGTAAATGATATCTAACATGGCTCTCATGCTCGCCCTCTTCCTCCAGTGCCACAGTCACGCATCATTGTCGGCAGCCAGCAAAACAAGATGAAATAAAATTCTAAGCCGTCCTGGCAGTCAAGGACACCATTCCCTCACCGTAATAGCCTGTATCGCCTAGCCACTCCATGTGTAGCTTTTCTTCATTGCTCTGGGCTTTTATTCCTGGCAATAAGCTCTTTATCACTCCTCAACACAATTCATTTAAAACCACCGTCAAGAAGCAATCAAACCTTAAGTAAGAGGATTCAAAGTCAGTGTGTTATTGTTAAGCAAAGTAGCATTTCTTCATTTCCATAATGCAATCCAGACGGAGATGCCAAATAGGTAATCATAAAGAACAGTACACAGGCAAATAAACAGCTAATATTTTCCCATTTTTCTGTTCCAAATTTAAATGCAGCTCTTTATTCGCCCGTGTTGTTTCCTCCGGCCCTCCTCGCCTGAATTTGCCTCTATTCTGCCTCCAGAATGACATTATGTTTGGGTTAGTTGTCTTTCTGCCTTGGACACCTATGATTTAGCAATTCTTGACATATCCATTACACCTCGCAGATTGGCTGTTCTCCTTTCCCCTGTATCTTGGCAACCTATAGAAATGACATGTACCCTTCCATTTTTCCTCAGATGTCC
The DNA here is from genome assembly GCA_900303265.1 of Brotula barbata. Lineage (NCBI taxonomy): Eukaryota > Metazoa > Chordata > Actinopteri > Ophidiiformes > Ophidiidae > Brotula > Brotula barbata. The sequence goes on from OMNV01013802.1 coordinate 5,079, forward strand.
TCGATTCACAGGTGGCGCATTTAGAAAGAAGTGGATTCTAATTCCAGGAGTCTTCCCTTACTATTAACTATAGCTACAGGAGGGACATCAATCTTGGCAAGGTCTTTTTGAACCATGTCTAAAAATGTAATTCCATTGTGTATTTTTCACCTGCTCTCTGCAGCCTGACCGTAGACGGACATTTCTTCTGCTGCTGTTGTGATTTACTATCTGCATTATTATTGTCGCACTCGCACAGCAGTGTTTGGGAAACGGTTCAAATCATTACGTGTCTTTTGTATGATGAGGTAGAAGGATTTGTGTTCTTCTGCCGCAGACGTACAGGCACTTTTATGGATGTTTACGTTCATAGTTAGTTAGTTATATCAATATTGTGGTGATCTGGGAGCTCCCAGCAGCGTTTCAGTGGTAAACCAGCGTCTGATTCCATCCTCCCGTACTGATGTTTTCATGAGGTTTGACCTTCATCCTCACGTTTTTGCTGTTTTATGGAATCGTTTGTTGTTTTATATACGTTGTTGATCGTCAAGATTAATTGATCCAGTGATGGATCAGCCTGCGAATAGATTCACTATCACCACATGGACAAAAAAGTGAGACTGTGGGTCCATAACGGTGACTCTGCTATGCAGACTAACTAATCTATGACATCCAGTGTTAAAATTTGGCTCTATCTTCCGGCCACATTTACACCGGCATTAAAATGTGATCAGTGACCAGGTTTGTTAATCTTGAATGAGTAATAGCACATACAATGCGCTGAGATCAGAAAGCAATCAGATTATAGTATAAGGATGTGGTGTGACTCACATCCAGTATGTTTACGTGCACTTTAAAAGTTTGAGTATACAGTGATGGAGGCAATGACTCATCTTTGTCAGGCGTATACCTTAATGAGATTTAAATTGGTACGCATCAAGATCTAATTTCTCTGAGAAACAGACCCAGATTATGATATTGTAAATAAATTAAATCAGATTATGCTTCCTCCACATGTATTTTATCAAGAATGGGAGAATCCTATTGTACTGATGTACGTACTGATTGTCCAAATCAGCCTGGAGTAAGTGCAGTCCATACGGCTGGACACGTTTGTGACATCCACATCATCCACCAACATCCACCAACATCCACCAACATCCACCCACAAGTAAAAAACGGCACTACATGATCTTTAAAAGTAAATAAATTAAATTATTGTTACAATGTTACAATATCAGTATTTCCAAGTGCTGTAATGTAAATGTAAACCCAATTCAGTCTGACCGCATACTGTACTTTGCATTTATTAACGGTTCACTCGTTCATGACGAGCAACAGTGTATGTACAATCATTCAGTCTGTTACAAATGTATCTGCAGTATTTTTTACCATTCATTTATTTGTTTATTATGTCTTGCTTTTTTACTGTTTACTTATCAGTTTTTGCTATTTACTAACTATTTATCTACTATGTTGTGTTTATTCTATTGATGTCTCCTGCTGCAACAAACTAAACTGTTATGTTGCGTTATGCTATGCTGTTATGTTGTGTTATGCATTGCTATGCTGTGCTATGCTATGCTATGCTATGCTATCTCATCTTTTCTTGTCTTACACCTTCGCTTCCGCTCACTTTTTTTAACAAAGTTATTTTGAATGGAGTGCTGTTTGCTGTAAATGGTTACCCAGGCACAGTAACGGCCCACACAAAACGAAGGCTTTACACAGCCACAATGCAATACATAAACATATTCAATACATAAAGTTTTATAGGTAAATGATTCCTCTTCAGCCATTAAATCGTGATAAATATATTTTAATTTCAGCCATTATCAAATGATCATATATGCCACTTTAGTGGCAGCACTCCGTGAACATGGTTATAAATATAACGGTTTAATTCCATGTCCATTCCCTCTTCCCTGGGGCTTTCTATTTAACACACCAACTTCATCACCAGGGAGATTAAGGCTAATTCCTAAAGCAGTCCAGCCCGAAATTGAAAAGAATTAACTGCAATTAGCATCCTAACTAATGGCTAATACAATGGCAATTGTTATGTATATGTATTATGATATAACCTGTTACCTCACAGAGTGTCATTCTGCATTAGGATGAATCGGAGTTGAGAGTCAGTTTAATCTCCGTCATTTCCATTTGATGAAACGTGTGTCTAAAATGCATACAGGGTAAAGATTTGCATTCTGCCACTCTCATCAGGATCTTAGCAAAGGCAGTACGAGCCTGCAGAGGAGACGTCTACGCCTACATAAAGCACAGCATCATTACAGCAGGCAGTACAGCACATAAAAGGCCCTGCTAAGCGCTCCTTCTGCTTGTAAACCCAACTAATTAACAGTATCTCCACCGTGCTTTTCCTACCGCCACGTTTCTGGCTCTGTGTCTTTCGTCGTGGCCACAGGATTTAAGATCTGCAACAATTTGCAAGCCAATTGTCACAAAATATGAGACGTCGCGATGGTGAGCCGAGATTTATTGCCTCTGATAGTTATTATGAGCTGGGGGGGGTTTTCTCTCTCTCTTCTCACCTTCTGCCGGCTTGTGCTGCTGCCATCATCACCATCACCAGTGTCTTTCCACACCAACAGTAATGAAAATAATAATAACGATAACAATAGCATCGCTTCAATCTCACTTTCAGGGATTACATTGTTCCACCCATTTCCGTTTGTGCTTAAATTATATTTAACTTCATCTGCTGTGGTCCGCAAACAGGATTACTGGTACTTATCTGAAATGAAAGTGCATTTTTAACGCAGTTTAATAACGAGAGTGGAAAATCCAGTCCGTGGCAATAAAGCTGAAACTAATTCATTCCAATGGCTGTCGGCGGAGAGCGTCTCCATGCTTCCTCGCCTGCCCGCTCCCCCGGTTTGAAAACTGTAAAAGAAAGGAGGCGGAAGGCCATTTGTGTAATCTGCCGCAGCCCGACGAGCACAGTGATCACAGAAACACTGAAGAATCTTCATCCACACTCAGCCTTTGAGAGCCCCCTTCAAAGAGCCACTAAAAGACCAACTTAAAAGAAACCGAGATCATCAAACTCTGCAACTTTCCTTAAGTGTCTTGAGTAGAGTGGAGGTTGAAGGGGGGCACCGGTAGAATAGAGGAGACACAAACTGCCGCGTGCCCTTATGCATCTAAAGTGGTCAGCAGTTTGAACCTGTCCGTGTCTCCTGTTCCATTATGGAATAGTAACACAGGGGGCCTGTTTGTTCGCCAAACACAATTAACAAGGTTTCTGCTGCACATCAATACTGCTATTTGCATAGGCTATTGATCTGAAGTCCTTATAATCACAAAATGTTAATTGCACCAATTAATTCTCAATCTGTTTGTGCCCTTGTCTGGCCGCCTTGAGCCCTGAAGGTCAGTGTGAAAATGAACTGCTCTTTGATTCTCCTCCTGGAAGAGATTTTTTCCCAAGACAACACAGTATGCTACTCAGAAATCAAAAGGCTCCACCATCCTTTATCATTATTATCATTCCCTGTGAGTAGCAGCTAATGGGTTTGAAATCTTGTGATCTGATTTGTCCTTTTAAACAAGGTTTTTCTTGTCTCGTTCATTAACCAGAGCTGCCTCCTGTTCTCTGCAGAGCCGCGGCTATTTACACCTCAAAGACACAGTATCCCCCCTTATATTGACTAATAAGTCATTTTCAGAGACAATGTGTTGTCCGTTTGATTCATAGCCCACATGTGGTGTCTGTGAGTTTCCCTCTGCTACACCGTGTTATTACACGCTGAAACATGACCTCCCGGTTTATTGTCTGTTTGAGATGATCAGAATAATAAGTCAGGGCTGTCTACTACTGCACTTATTTCTCTGATATGTAGGTCGTTCTCCTTCTTGTTATATATGCACTCAGCCGCCACAATGGTAGCTACACGTGCAGACGTGCAAACAGACCCGCACAAAAATACTTTTATGAACGAATACCGTTGACGCTACGAGCTCAGAGAGATATGATTGGTACCCCTATTTTCACGTCACTGGTCCACTGGTTGCTGATTACTTATGAATTTATTTTCAGATTTCAGATTTTATCATACTTCAGATTTTTTTAATAGACATTTTCAGGCAGCTCGTACAAATGTTAATTCCCTAAGATCCAGAAAGTGACCTGATTAGCAAGATGCCTGCGAACCAAGTGAATGGTTGGTAAATGCAGCAACATATGCATCCATCCATTCACAAACTATGGACAATATACAGTACAGTAGATAATCCAACATACCAACTGGGGAGTTGAACCCACGACCTTCTTGCTGTGAGGCAATGGTCCTAACCACCACGCCACCGTGCCGCCTGCAGCAGTATGTGGCTTATAATATGATATAGTCATATATTTATTATGTATTGATATATGTACTATTATAGTCATATATATCATGTGATTTACAATTACATAATCCAGGTTTGTTCTCAGATTAAACCCACTTTATGCAGAATTTAATCTCATACATTATGCACATGTTTATGTTTGAAAGATAACAATTTACTGCTTTTATCACGGCATAAACTAAGTGTTTAAATTTCATGTGCATTTCTCGTCTTTTAAGTTTTTGTGAAAACTACTTTCATAAAGTTTTTTATATCTTTATTTTAATCATTACATTTTTAAATTACACTCCTTGTTTCTCGCTGTACTTTGCTTGTATTCTAATTTAAAAGCACAATATGTAATAATAATAATAATTATAATAAGAACATCAATGAAGATAATAATAATAATAACAATAAAGAAAATAATGATTCAAAAATAATAATATAGTCATAATCATAATAACCATCGCAACTACAATAATGATAATAATCAGAACAAGCATAAGAACCATGATAATAATTTGCTATTCTTGTTATTATTTTGGTTTTTACTTTGATGTTACTGCCTCTCGCCCTATCATAATTACAAAGATAATAATTTGCTATTGTCATTATTATTTTGGTTTTTCCTTTGATGTCCCTCCCTCTCTCCCTCTCTCCTTGTTATGGTCAACAACATGATCATAATTGCAGGTTATCCGGCGCGCTTCACTTCCAAATATGTGAACATGCAGAAGGAGCTCACTTTCATTCCCCGTCATCCCTGCCTGAACACAGCCAAATGACAAATGAGCCACTGTGTGTGAAAGATGAATTTCAATCCACTACACCTGTGCCACCCCACCAAATGAAAGGACTGATTGCCTGCAATTGCATATTTAAAATGCTTAATTCCTCCATTAAAAAACCTATTTACATGAATTAGGGACAATTAGCATTTTCAGACCCACTTCAACTTTGTTCGTCCTCATCCATTAACATTTCAAAGTGTCGGCTGCCAGACACAAGAAAGCCCCTCCATCTGATTTCTGCTGACCCCCTAGGATGGCTGCAGGGACGGACGCTTTTTTTTTTTTCATCTCTTTTTAAACTCTGTGCCACCTTAATGGTACAGGGGCTCGCCCCGGGTCTGAGTGACCTCATTATGGGCGATCAACAAACGCAATTGAACAAAAGACAACAGACTAGAGGGCAAACAGATAATAATTGAGAAGGTGCGGGTCGTGAAGTTCCCTCACCTTTGTCTATCGGGTTTAACAAGAAATTGTAGTGAGCGGACTGAACACTCGGGACAAAAGGATACACGAGTGACCTCAAAACCACCGTGGCAGTTCAGTTAATGTAGGAAATAGTTGATAAAATGTAGAGAATCTAGAAAATGAGGCCTGTTTCATTATTTTATAGTACCCTGCAGCACTTAAGTTTGCAATCCTCAACACATCCTGATCAATATCCATAAACGGAGAGCACTTTGACAATTATTGTCTCTATAGCACCTCCTACTGATGGAGTCTGATATTGACTGAAATCTTTGAGCCCAAACAGTACCACCATGTACCACAAGGGGAATCGCTGCCTCAGTTGTCCATGATGCCGCACGACCGGAAGGAAGAAGAGGGACTTTAGATTTTGTCAGTGATTCCTCCTCCAATTTTACAGCTTCAAAAAAAAACATTCAAAAATATTCGTTGAACATGAGAATTGTTCCATGTGTTGTATATCTCATAATCCTTATTACAGTATAGCCAACAAATGTGACTCTAGTGTGCATGTAAACATACTCGGAGTCTGAATGGAGCTCAGGATGAGCCCTTTAATGGAGGCTGGGGCCTACTGAGGATGGCAGAGGCTGTCTCACCCTTTATTAGAATAAGAGGCCTGACATCATTTGAGTCATATATAATGCTTTTTATTGCCACAGTCACAGGGAACAGACACTTTGTTATGATGGTTATTTATAAAACATGCTAAACCTCTGTGTCACTGTTTGCATTGTGTGTGTGCATTGCTTAGCCTGTGCTATGTCTGCTTATGGCTTTTCCTTATTCAAGGGTAACGTATGTTTGACCCTCTCAAGTTAACAGCATTCTAGGATAGAGATGACTAAAAATTGACATTTAACAAACACAAATGATGCATTTTACATTTAGCATTTCAAACAGTGGCAATTTAATAGTTATATTCTCTCCATCCATCCATCCATCTGTCCATCTGTTTATTATACTGTACGTACTGCTTATCCAAGTCAGGGTCGGTCTATTCCAGGGGTCACTGGGCAAAAGGTCGGGTCCACCCTGGACAGGTCACCACTCTCAGGGTGGACACACAGAGACAGACAACTCACCACTCCTCTTCGCACCTATGGCCGATTTAGAAACTCCAATTCACCCTTAGCTTCACTGACTATGGAGGTTGGAGGACACTTATATATTAAAAAAAAAAGAATATCTCTCATATTTATCCATTCCACAAATTGAGCACAGTATAGGGTAAACAATCCAAATCCATCTAATAGGGTCTGGATAAATTAATAATGATCATAATAATGGATTTTTGCATATATAAACCACACTCATAGTCCCTTAATTGCTATGGAATGGATTCTTGAAAAACTCATTATAGCGACTCACTACTTTAAGACACGGTGTTTTTGATTTCCCCTTAAAATCTCTTCATTCTAGATTTCTACTCTGGACTGTTTGAAGGAAATTACGATCAAATCAAACCACTGACGGTCAACGGACAAAAACCTCAAGCCTGGAGGAACAAAAGCCATCGTGAGACCGGCGTGAGCGCGGTGAACATGGTGACGATCGTAAAATATCGATGTGTAAGGAATGCAATATGCAGTAAGACCGTATGTAGATTGTAGCGTATACACAAGGTGTGTAAAAGAGCGCTATTATTCACACGACCACATCTATAGGGGGTCATACATATGTACAGCAGTTATTAGGCATGTAGGCATGTGTGGAGAGCTGTCCACCTCCTGGATATATTCTCTTGATTTGCTCTCCTATGTCAGCTCACATTTTCCAATCCTGAGCTTCCCTGAGCTCCTCCTGCCTGTGTCCGCTCCGTAATAATTCCTTCCTGGCTCATTTAATATGACATACAGAGCCAATTTGATGCTCTGGGTTGTCTGTCTGGATAGGAAAAGTTAACTTGTTTGTATTGCTGTATATTGATGCTGCTGGAGACTCCAACAACTGATTAAGCCATCAGGTTAGGGACCTGACAGAATGTGTACCTGTTCCTTTCCGGCACATGTGGAATCATCAACAAGGAGCCAATGGTGAAAAAGACATCAGTATTAAGGCTGTGTTTCCAAATGTGCCTCAGCGTTTTCCGGCGTTATCGCTCTTTGTAGCAGGAGAATCTGATTCGCTTCTGGTTAATTTGAGGCACCGAGAATTTCCTCGCGTCCGCTCTGAGCTAGAGTTTTCTTGAAAACCTGTATTTTGACCTATTTTTGTTTGTTTGGGTGCACACTGAGACCACCCACGTCACTCGATGCTGAGAGTTGTGTGTCGTCTCTATAGCACCTCGCAATCCTCGCAATATTTCAGGGTACACCAAAGGACAATCAAATGTCATTGTCTCAGAGGATTCGGTGGCTTTATTGTGCTCCCCTACTGACAATCTCCTGCCAACATATTTCACAATAAAATTGGCTTCATCCATAGTTTGAGAAAGAAGCAATCAATCAAAGGTGCGAGGCTCCTGGAAAACAACCTGGACCGAAAAGTGCACAGTCAAAAAAAGTTGCAAGCAGAGGACCTGATTCAGAGACGTCACATGACCTGTGACGTCAGGTGAAAAGGGATGCTCTAATTGGACATGAGGCAGGTTACTGATTCACAGAAATGTGATCTTGTGTAAAATACATTTCCCTCTCCTTGTTGTTTTTTAACTATGTCTGCTTTTACGTTTTCTGTCTGTTCTGTGTTCTTGTATTTCTTCTGGCTGTCTTGGCCGGATCTCCCTTGGAAAATAGATTCTTCCCCTCAATGGGATTCTCCTGGTGAAATAAAGGTTAAATAAAAACTAAAAACAACAACCTGAACAGGTCACCAGTCTGTTCAATGGGTTCTTCCCTGGACCGTTGCCAATCCTTCCACAAAATTTCAGCAAAAGTGGTAAAGAATTTACAAAATAATGAAAGTTTTCTGGAAAACTACGGTACTTTTCCTGGAGCGCTTTACAGTGTTTGCCTCAGATACACCCACTCACACACACACACACACACACACACACACACACACCGACAGTCGAGACCCAGTTGCCAGTTGTCTTGTCAGGAGCAATTTGGGGCTAGGGTCTTACTCAGGGACCTCCAACATGGAGAAACAGGAAATCGAACCGGCAACCCCTCAAATCTACCTACTCGCTGATCCACAGCGCCACTGCTAATGATAACGTGTTTGAATAATCTTACAACCGAACAGATACAAGGGAAAAGAAAACATCCTAAAAGTGATGCCAGATTAAAATGTGAAATGAATGCAAACACACACTCACACACACACACACAAACACAAACACACTCATTCATACATACCACAATGCAGCCAGATTAAATGCACTTATTGTCTGTATCGCAAGGACAACTTCTGTCATAATTGTACTATTGATTACACATAACTCACTTTGTCTGATTATGATTACAATTTAATGTTGACTTTCCTCATTCAATGACTTCACTCTCCCCGTGTCAGTCTCGTTGACTTGTATGATCTATGATTTATCAATACAATTGATTCTCCCAAAGTTCATCCATCCATATGTGACTGGCACATCAGTGTTTTACATAAAAAAGATTGAGGAGAGGCAATCTGCATGTCAGCAAAATGTCACCATAATTGAGCATGGCTGATGTTATTGTCCCTTAACGAAGTTCTGACTGTTTTATAAACAGGGCTGGGACGAGAGGCATCAGTCACAAGGGAGACTGTTAACATTACCAAGGACAAGAGCATCAGGCATTCAGCGGCAGCAGATGTGCAGATCCCTCCATCCCTCCATCCCTCCATCCCTCCATCCATCCATCAGGGCAGTCGCACACTCTTCAACTATTTCACCACTCTTTTATTATTGGTATTCAGGTATAAAATGACTCTTATGTTCATCTAGAATGGAGATATAAGTATATATATATGTTGTGAGACGTGTCATCAGTTCATGCAGATGTTATTGTGACACAGAGTGGAAGGATGTGACTCCAGTGGACACTGAAGAGAAGAGAGGACATGTTGGGCAGAATACTTGGAAATATATTTATAGTGAATGAACGTGTTAGATGTCATCAGTAATTACTGTAACATAATTATAATACATTTAGAATACATCTTTATGTGACTGTCATGTTCTTTATTGTCATTAATCGTTTTTTTTGTACCTTTGTGTTACAGGTTGGTAAAGTTTTATTGCTGTTCTGAATACTTTGTCTTGTATTGGCAACAAATCTGAAACCAGATCATCTGAAATTTATCAGGTGTTTCTTTAAATTTGATGTTGAATCTTTCAACACTGGTAACAGCTTCAAGGCTCCTACTGCATCGCATTAATTCCTCCACTTATCACCATTATATTCAAAATGATGGCAATATTGCCAGGAACCAAATCCTCCCATGTCAGTCATGATGGCAGTGTGTTGTTGTTGACAGTGTGTAGTTAATCACTGTGTTGTAATCCACCGCAAGCAGGAGAAGCCGGCTGATGTGAATATATAGCTACATTTTATTGGTGTTTTATTCTTTTATTGTGTCTTTTCCATATTGTTTTCTTTTGGGTGTGATTATTGAGGGTGCATTCTAAAAGCTTTCACCTAAAAAAAAATGAAAGTGTCACTTTCTCGTGATTGTGACTGGACTGGATCCCATATTTGATTTCTGTAATCTTATACATTTTATAATCTTATAGTATTCCATTCCACCGCAGCACACAAACAGATGATAGTGTGACACATTGTGATATAAACGTATTATAAATGTTTGCTCCAGATTGTAATGACACACAACACATGTAGTTCATGTGTGTAGTCCTACATTATTGACATTAACCTGTAAAATTACACAATTACAAGTCAAACTATTCAAAAGATAATTAAAAGAAAAGCATTCAAAGTCACGGTTTAAAGTGGAATAAGCATTGAAACAACCCTTTTAATTCTTTAAACTAACTACCTAGCTAAGTAAGTCGTATCTCTCTTGCTTCTTGCTTGAGAACAAAAGAAGAACATGAAGCGCTACAGGATCACGCTCGACTGACAGCGCGCTGCCGCTAATTGGAAAAGGCCTGTCACTGATTATAGACACACGCGCACACACGCCCTGTACGTGCGCCGCGCCACGACGTGTGTACGCGTGCACCGCGTGCGCCTCGTGCCCGTGCGCGGCTATTTGGTACATACACCCGTGTACGTCTGGCAATTGCTGTGCCGGTGGACGCTGCTGTTGTGACAGTGCGCTGCCCTCTGAGGTCTCTGGATATCCAGTGTAAATCCAGCCCGGTGGAGCTGTGAAAAAAGCTAATAATATGTTATTGCAGTCAAGGTCCCCCTGTCGCCTCTCCATCAGAGCACCACTGTCACCTTACACATGGACCACGGTGTGATAATGGACAATAATGCGGAGTAGCTGAGAGTGAGAAGTCCAGTCTGGCTCCTGAGTGACGAGAGGGCTGGTGGGGGGGCCAACCCATACACGGTGTGAAACCTGACTCCGAGGCCCTCTATCCCTCCATCTCCCATCACGGACCTCGTGCGCACATCTGATTGATTATGAAAGCCTTCCATAAATTGTCAGTCTTAACCAGAGGGATTCCTGGCGTGTTTTCTCGGCGCGTCGCTTCCTAATTTCCTTTTGTGACACCAGAAAATGAGCATCGTTTCTACACTAAAGCGTTGTTGTTGTTATTGCAGTATGTCAGCATCATCCAAATATAACCAGGCGACGCACAAAACCCATTGCCTAATTGTTTCATCATGATGCATTTATTCATATTTAATGTAGAAGATGCATTTTTCCTTCCAAAACAGTCATTAGTGGGTGTTTTGCAAAGAAATAAACGTGTAGATTTGTTGTAAGTGCGTTTAAATCTCGCACACACGGGCCCCTCCGTGCCGACGAGCTATTGTTTTACAAGAAGATTCGGATCTGTTTTCAAACCTAAACGCATTAAATATGCCTCCTTTGATCAGGAAAACATTCTGCTTTAGCTTGCAGTGAGAACATATTAAAACATAAATAAAAACCAAGCAGCAACAAAACGGTACATCTGGATACAAAGTGGTGCTCGTGGTAATTAGTCTGCCCCAGACTAATGCCCCTAGTGGCCACTCAGGGCAACATCCTGTGACAAGAAACAGACCAGTACGTGCTGAACGGATATATTTTAACTATTAGACTATAATTTAATAGCATTAGAGTTGACATGAACGCATGAAGGAAATGGTTAATGCTGTATATGCGATGGTGTGAAGTCACATGACTTTAAGCCCCTTCACAAGGACGCTTAAAATCCAGAAATTTGTGTGATTGTTTGTATTTTGAGTGGTGTATGATGATGACTGTGGTCATTAGCCTTGAGCATCCGGGACCGAACCCGCAAATGTTTTGAGTGAATCTCCGAATGATTTATCCGGCCTCCATTGCTAGCATGAAAGCTGAGCGTGTTAACAAATGCTTAAATGCGTGTTAGCTCAGTCTCTGAAGCCCGTGGGTGTGACAGTTACACACAACCAATAAAGGTCCTACAGCCATACTTTGTTCATTCTGAAATGTAGCAGGCATGCTAGGAGCGGACGCTTAACATTAGCCTGGCCTAGCCAAACACTGGAACGACATAGCTAGGTCGCTAATTGGTCAAGTGAGAAGTATTTATTTTCACGTTTGTGTGAAATACACACATGGAAGGTGGATGTGAGCGAAAAGTGTGTTTCCTTCGTACCACTGTGAATTCTCGTGTGAATTTTGTGTACACACACTCTCCTCCAGTGTGTTTCTCCACTCTGCCGTTGACGCTGCTATTCTCTTACTTGAGCCTTTCTGACTCGAAAAGACTTGACATTGTCCCAAATTAGAGACTAGCAGATTATATAAATATAATTCTTTAATAGTCAGATGTAGTTTTGTCAAACTGTAGTTTATTTGGAAAGTATCAATACTAGCAATTAGCAAAAAGTGTCAAAGAGTGAATCACCGCTCGTTTTAAGACTCAAATCTCAAACTTGTGACTTGACGTGGACTTGCTTGAGGCGACTTGAGACCTGAGCTTTACTCCCGAGGAAAACTTTGATAAATAGGTGCAATATTTCCACGGATACCAAATATAATTCAATTTACAGCCTGACACCTTTAACTTTTAATTGCAAAAACTTCAACGTCCGCTTCCAGATAAACACGAGAAACTAATTTGCCGTTGTCACATAAGCAGAGCGCCTCTTTCTAAATTCATTAGGTTAGAGTAAATATAAGATGGTAAATTGTAGACTGACTTTCTAATTGTAATTATTATGATGCTGAGAGGGCACCGGGGCCATTTTATTTTCTCTCTGATGATTGAATTTCTGCCCGTCTTTTGTCCCGAGTCGTATTTCAGTGCGTGACCACGGGCTTTGTGGTTTTCCAAGCCTCACGGGACCAATTCCCATTATTTACTTGACTGTGACCCCGTATCGTGCCCCCTCAAGTCTCTCATTCTCCAGAAGCCTACTTTTAAATTGCCCATCTAATGGCAACCTGCATTTTTACTGAACTGTAATGAATGCTCCAATTATGCTGAAGGTGATGGAAGTGATTTTCCTATGATAGAAGAGGTGATTGGATCTCCCACACTCCATTTCACTATCTCTCTACTCTCCGGGCATTCCCGCGGCGGACCTACGGTCAGCGCCGGCTGTTGGGAGGAAACGAAGCCTCCACTTGTGGTAATGCAGCCTCTCAGCGCACCGCCAAGCCAGGCGCCGCCGAGGTGACTACGGAATTAAGTGCTCGAAATAAATGAATTCATACTGGCAGAAATGTGTCAAATGACCTTTCCGCTGCTCATTACACATGGTGCACATTACGCCAGAGAAACGCTGCTGTTGTC
>OMNV01013807.1:0-15361 GCA_900303265.1 Brotula barbata
GGGGGTGAGAAAGAAACGGTGAAAGAAAGGCACACGGAAAGTCAGAGAGGTAGGGGACAGATACAGCCATTATTATGCTTGTAAGAACAGGGGCTGGCAGCAGAGGAAAAAGAAGAAAAGAGGGGAGAAGATTGTGTCTGGAATTGTCCAAGTGTGGCAGTAGTGGTCCTCAGTCACTTTATCAGTGCCACAGCAGCGTATTTTCGTCTCATCTATCTGCCCAGAGACTATTCTTCTCCTTTCTCAGAGCTGGAACAACACTCTCTCACCGTAGAAGGCGCAACATAATCACCAACATTTTTTTCTCACCTATCTTTTCACTCAGAATGTTCTTTTTCTAAATGCTAATCATTTTGTTGCCATCGCTCAACCTTTCACATTTGTAGTGCAGAGCACTGGAAAAATTACCACAATTCACCTCACTCCTCTGCGCTGGCTGCTCTCCATCTTTGCTCCATCTTTTTCAGTATCAGGTTCTGGGTGTGTAAATACAACAGCGGTCACAGATTAGATTCCATATAAAGATATTTGTGTGAGGTTGGTTATATGAACCAACAATGGCAAATTCAACCGTAAACACAAATTTTTGAACCATTACAATCTCAATACCAATGGCAAGAAAAGATTCTTCCTCCCTAATGAATGTTAATGAGATATACTATGATGTCGTCTGGGCGTTGGACAATTCTCCCCTACCCCCTTGGAATTAGGTTACTTCATGTCTGGGCATAAATAAAGCCCTGTGATGATTCCTAGAGACAAACTTTTTCTACATGGAAGTATTTGGAAACAAATGAGGCAATTTTGCATGCAAATCTACTACATGCTGCCTCCATGTAATATTACTCCGATTAATTACGATAGCACAGATACTGTATTAATGAAAACACAAGACATCAGTGGGAAGTTCCAGCATCTGTGACGAGTTCAGCAACCTTCTCAATAGCACTGACTCTGTAGCTGAGACGTCTACCTTGTAGTAAATATTGAGGGGAAAAAATTGGAATACAAACATAACAAGGACAGAAGCTTAATGTTTGCGTCAACGTGTCAAATTATTGAACACGAACAATAATAATGATTAATCTCTGGAGTTATTGTTTTGTCTCTTGTTTGTCATCCTCCTCTCCATCAGCCTCAGTGCGTTATCTATACAGTGAAATTATAATATTGAAAAACAATAAAATAGAGATGTGGTCATAAACTGAATTACATAAACAATATTTGCAGTGCATTCAGTCTCAACTGTCAACTGTTTTCAGTTATTTTGAAGAAGTATGCACACTGTCTGCATTTTTTCTCTGTCATTCTCTTCACTTTTTTGAGCGCTGATGATAAGGTGTTCCAGCCACTAAATCACTTGTAAACAACAACAACAACAACTTTTGGATACATAACATCCAGGAGAAACTTATTTTCTGGAAAGTCCAGGAAATAAATTAGTGTACATATTGTCAGCTTGGCAATGCAGTAGCATTTAGCAGCAACAATAGCGCATATTGTTGTTCTCAGCATTGACCACCTGCCAGCAAATAACATTTGGTATCAAAATGGCAGTTAACATCATTCATACTGGGGAAAGGCTGCAGTGTGTTGTGCATTTGCAGCTTTCCACCACAGCACTTTTCCTCTGCCACGGTACTAAAAATTTTGGCACCTCTTTGGCACAAGAAATGGGAAAACTTTGATTTTCTATTGACCAAGTCTATCAGTTCCTGTTTCACTTTAAGATGTCCACTTTGTAAAGTGAGTGAGTGTGTAGTTTGGGCTCAATCTGTGTTGGCTGCACACACTCTCGTATAGCAGAATACTGTGTTTGGCTCAGCTCAGCTGTACACAGAGCCTCAAAATGTGCTTATATAAAGTTGCAGATGTATTAAAATAACTATCAAAATATAGGTAAATTCTCACACACTTCATTTTTGACAGAATGCCACAAGCAGTATGCGTATGCAGCAGTCTCTCAAAAACCTACAAAAGTACTGTAAGTACATCTAACTAGTTAGTCTTTGCCGCATACCAGCATATCAGGCCTAAACTAAGAAAGTGATGAGCTTGAGTGGAAAATTGATTAGGCTGAAATTACCAATGGATTTCTGCAGAGCCTGCACATGAAAATCTATTTTGCTTCAGGTCATCTATTGGGTAATCATAGAGGTATGTAATACAATCAAATGGGCCCAGAACACAGTGTTAATAATCTGTTTACACTTCAACCCCCTTTCATTGATTTCCTTTCTTGCCATGCCCGGCCTGTGAAACTGCACTCACTCCCCCACCTCCTCAGACGATAAGCACACACATGCAACACATTTGGACTGAAATAATGGAACCCCATATGTTGTGGTATGGTTGTATTAGTTGTGACCTTTTATGAGAGTGCGAGTTGATATGAAAATATAGGTATATTTATTTAGCAATGGTTTTTAGCATATTATTTAGCATATCGGCGCAGCTATGCTTACCCATCCAATACTTGATTATGTGCGATGCATTGATGCAATTGAGTGTGAGATTGATTTATTTTGAAGGCTTGTTTAGGAAAATTAACCATTTTGTGAAATGTTTTATTTTGAACGGTTGTGTAGGAAAATGCACCATTTAGATGATTGTACCTTTTTGGGTTGTTGTTTTTTTCAAGGTTTGGTGAGAAAGTGAACAGGTGGTGCGATTTGGCTCAAAGGCAGCAGGGAATAGACACACACTGTATGTGTACGTGAAGTTAACATAACCGACGAACTACACCTCCGGAGAAATACGAATATTAATAACAGCCCAAAATATTGAATTGCAATTTATTAAGTTTTGTGTCTGTTGTGTTCTACAGTGTGCATCTTTGTGATGCCTCCCAGAGTGTCTTTTGTGTGTGTGTGCGCGCACCAGGTTTCTTTGAATGAATTATAATACATGTACATCGTTTCTGATAGAACGGAGAAGGGTCAAAACACAGATGGCTACTGAAACAGATTTCAGCAGATGGAGGGTAAGAGAATGCAGGTACTGTGATGCAGTGTGTGTGTGTGTGTGTGTGTGTGTGTGTGAGAGAGAGAGAGAGAGAGAGAGAGGGAAAGACATTTTTGCATGCACGTTGATGTAACTCAATATTTTCCTCAGTAAAACTGAATCAGTTTTAAATATTTATTGCTCAGTCAATATCATTAATGTATATTAAACTAATGATTTGTTATAGTTCATCCATCAATAATGTCTTACTCCATATACATGCAGTAACCCATTCACATTCTGACACTGCTCAGTGTTACTCTCACAGCTTTGTACAGTTTAGTTTGGCGTGTGTGTGTGTATGTGTATGAAATTGTCTCACTCACAGTCCTGCCTGTCTGTCTGCTTTTAAAGAGGCTGTGAATGATCTTATTTAGTGTGCGCTGATTGCTGCTTTAACCTGGCGGCCACGCTAGCTGCTGCTGCATTAATAATCGCAGGGAGGCAGGAGAGCTGGCGCGGCCCGCACCTTGTTCACCGTTTGCTTGCTCGCTATCTCCACGGCACCAAGGAAAGAGCCAGCAAACAGCAGGGGAAGTGTGGCGGAAAATTACAGTCTTCACATGCCAGCCAGCAAAGCTGCTGCGGCTGCACGGTGGGGGCCGGTGCTGTATGAAAAAGACAGAGGAATTGGGAGGATGTTGTAGTGTCTGATGTGTGTGTGGCAGCAGGGGGTGATTCTATCAATTGTAATTCTATTGGATATGAAAATGCTTGAGTGGTAGACTTTGAGAGTGAGGACACGTTTGGCAGATCGTCTTTAACGTCATAAATTATGGTCCATATTAGGCTATAGATCGAGGTAGTTGAGGTTTGGATTTAGGGGGGCTGTTACTCATTAATACTGATTTATACTTACTGATTAATAATGAGTATTTTCTACCTGTATACATGTTTTTTTATATATTGCTGAATGTGTCTGTGTGAATGTATTTATGTTGTGTAAAGGGGGTAAGAATGAGGAGTAACACAACGCTTAAGGTGGCACCAAAAGCACCATATAGACAGAGCTTCTTTATGTTGGTATTAACTAGAAGGGTTGAAAGTGTTGCCCTTTTAAGCATGGCCAGCAATTCCTTCTTTCAGTCGAGTCCAGAAGACATTTTGATTGGTTTTGTGAAGATTAAAGCTGTGCACTCTCTGCCAGGGAGAACAGTATAATTGATATTTCAGCTCTGGGCAAACTCTCTCTCTCAGGCCAGTGGCTGTTTCAGCAGAAAATTAATGTTAGCACAGCTTGACGGCAGAACGGTCGGCATGTTTCAGGAAATATATTCGGAGTTGGGTCTCTTTGGTCCACTAGCTGCTACTGCAACGCTGCGTTTGTGAAATGAACATGCATCCCTTTGTGTGATCGAGCACACGCATTGCTAACTTATGCTATTTATTCACCGCAGAAAACAAGGAAATCACACGATACCTTCATTGTTCATGGTCGTTTTCCGATTTCTCTGCTTTACAGGTTACTCCTATTTTTAATCGTAAAGATGTGCACCTTAGTCTCGTTCAGTCGGACCAGGATTTGTTTTCGCCCTTGATATGGGTTTGCACATGTCTGAACATAGCAGCGACCAAAATAGATGCACTGAAAATGGTTTGAGAAACATGCGCACATGATCTGACTAAGCCTTAAACTGACTAGAAGACAATTTATTAGTGTATTGATTAAGAACCAGAGCTGGTTAAGCGCTTGTGCTGAACATTAACTAACATAGATTACATGTTTGATTACCCGCAAAAAGTCAAATCAGACGCTGTAAAAAGGTCATAATCCATCACATTAATATGTCGAGGTTTATTGAGTGGGATAACTGTAAAATTCTATATGCACAAACACCCTCCCTGTCATCAATTAATCATCAACACAATATGTCTGATGAGCTGCTGGTCCTGTGACCTGCTGGTGACCTATTTGGATGTTGTTTCTTGTAAATTTGTTCTCGTAAGTCAGATGTGTACTTGTAAAAAGGAAATCGTAACCATGAAAAAAAGGCAACTTGCAAAACATGAAAGTGAAAGCGAACTTTTTTCTTTAATATGGACACATTTTTAAATTAAGATGTGGGTAATTTTGGCATTTCATAGATGAAACAGAGAAAAAGGCATATTCAATTGTTAAGTTTAGCGTGTCATATATGCTAAATATGCACGCGGTTGTTTCTCCACATTCCTGTTTTGACTGTATTGCGTCCGGACTCGGGTATTGCTGACCCATGAGCAGCGTGACCGTCCTTTAGTTGATACATTGCCTGGATCCTTTTCTGTGAAAAAACAAACAAAGCAAGGGGTTAATGCAATATTGCAACAATTTCGTCCCCGATTCAGAACAAAGCAAACAAAACATTTGTCTGAAAATACCCTTGGTCTGCCCGGAGTCTTCATTCAGGGGTTCTTTTGAAGGCTTTCCCAATATGTACACAAGCCAACTCATCCATACACAAGTAGTTTACAAACGTAAAGATCGTTGCCGAAGGTGACCATGCTTAGAAAGGTTAACTGGAATCCGATGTCATGTAATAACAGCATTAGAATAACTAAATACTCCTTTTTGTGCCATGGCTTTTGCACATATGGGGTCTCATGACCTCAAAAGTTTGCGATAGATTTCAGAATGTCAAGGGCACTCGGAAAACAAAGGTTATTACACTGTGAGTAGGATTTGATCAGTCCCAGTGCTCCTTAGCAATACTAAGCTGCTCAACGGTGAGGAGCATCTCTTGTCTACTTCATTAGCACGTGTTTCATTCAGCCAGTCGGAAGAACATAAAAATCGACCTAGCATGAAACAACACTGGAGTGCTCGTTCCAATAGCACCCTCATGGTGCACTTGTCCTGAATGGGCCATTTAAGTGGACACAGGGGATTAGGCAGATGATGGCAGTCGAGGTCCTCGTATTGGTGCAGTGTGACTCGGACCACATTAACGGGACATTAGACTCATTTCCATTCCAGCAGCGTGTGCTTCCACACAATGCTGGACCAAAATCTTTGTGACCCTCGCGCTCCAGCCTTTCATTTCCTGTCACCATTCAGACCTTCTTATCTCTCTCTCTGTCCTCTCTTTTCCTTCCTGCCCTTTCTCCGTTATCCTCTCTCTTTCTCTTTCTCTGTCTTCCTCTCTTTCTTTCGTCCTTTCTTTCTTTCTATTGGTCGCTGCCCCCGCATGCCCGACACCCCATTCTCTTCCTCCCTCTGCCCTTTCTATTTCTTCCCGTCTTGTTCCACATCAGCGACTGGGTGAAGCCTCCCCCCGTCACGCTTGGCTGTGCTTCCCTTAATTACCATGTATTCTTCTTTAGCTAATAAAAACGCTGATGAAACCGATTACATGGCAGCGGGGCTTTGTGTGGAGTTGGATTTAGGGGCGAATGGAGAGAGCGGATAATGGAGAAAGAGAGGGACAATCAAAAACAGATACAATGAGAGAGGGAGAGAGAGAGAGAAAGAGGCGCAGTAGGGTGGGTAGAAAGCAGAGAGAAAAGGGTGGAGAAAAGAAAAAGAGGAGATAGTGAAAGTCAGAGGCTGAAAGAAATGGTAATGAAAGGAAAGAATAGGACTGTTTTGGGAACTAACCCGTTTGTTGTCTTTGTTGATGTTTGGGTCAGAGATATTTTAGGCCCAAAGGGAACTTTCTCATCTTATCACAGTGAGCAGAAGGCTGGCACATCTTTCTCATTACTAGCCTCTCAGTTATAGATTACTCCTGCCTTACTCTTCTTGCCAGCCACAGGCAGTTTCTGTTACAGTCTACAGAGCCACACTTTCTTCAAATGGAGTTTGAACTCCTGAATATAGACTTTTTTTCTTTTTCTTTCCCTTTTATGTGCATTAAGGCACTCTGTGTGCCCATGTAATTGTGGTTTCAACTGCAACCAACTCTGGCTTGAAGGAGAAAATGAATTAGGCTTCTAGCTTGATTGAAAAGGCTTCTGAGAGGCGCTGGTAGCTGGTTCATGACACACTCTTTCTCTTTGCATTTACTGTGCTACCAGTCAACGAGATGGAGCTGTGCTTGTGTATCGGAGTTTAATTTCAAACTGAATGCTGCAGCACTTGTGTTTATGATTGTAACTTTGAACGCATACAGGAAAATGACCAACGAAGCACTTTACTGTATTGAGCTGAGAAATGGAATGAATTGGGAAAGTGCTAAATGTGGTTTGAAAACGAGCGCAGGACGTTTTCCTCATTGTGACCGATTATGAAATAAAAAATAAAGAAAACCCATTTAATTTCTACCGGAGAACATTCTCAGTTGAGAACGTTAACGGTTAACTTTCTAAAATATACTGCATAAACACGGAGTGTGTATATCTAGCTTTTCAGGGGATAACACTTCACATACACTATTCTAATCGAGTTAGAACATACACTGAGACTATTGTTCTCATTTTGAGTGCAATTTTCTGTGTGCAAATCTAGAGCCATTACCATTAGTGGAGGCCTACACAACAACCGTTTATGCACACAAATGCCTTGGCACAAGCTGTGCCATTACTGGTTTGTGCTCCTATTTCACGACCCCTTTTCAATGAATACGGAAACCCTGCGAGGCATCCTCCACATTTACATGTTAATGTCTGCAATTTGTAAACATAAATTGAAAATGTCAGAAGCTCAATAGCTAAATGGAGATAAGTAAACACATTATTGAAGCGCTGTGGCCACTTAAAGTCGGACACCCATTCCATACAAACCCCCAAAAAATTATTAGGAGGGAGTCGGGGGAGGTAGACGGGGAGAAGGAAGGAGACAAAGAGGAATAAGAAAGGGGAAAAAAAGAGGGCAGGGGCACTTTAATTCGCACAGCACGTACTTGCCGAGGGGGTGAGACGATTAGGTTTGTGATGAGAGGCAGCAGTGTGACGGAGAGGGCATGGGGGGTGTCAGGATGAGCGAGGATGAGGGAGATGAGAAAGAGAGAATTGTTATCTCCCAGTGGTTTCAGAAAGCCACACATGCATGTGCACGGGCACACGTGTGCACATACAGATATGAAACGTGCACGCATTTACAGTATGAATGGTTATGCCAACGTGCCATTTACACACGCGCACAAAGTGTACACGTACACTTTTCCTCTCTGTTGCTCACACACACACCACAGACCTTCAGTGGATAAGAGGAGTCAATGTAGTCGGCACCTGGTTCCCCTTGCTGAACACACATTCATCACTCAGTCGTGGGCCTGACACAACCCCTGCCCCACAGGCCAGGTCCACACTCACACACACACACTCACACTCACACAAGCACACAGCTTTTCAATTTTACACACACATGGCCAGACAGACCAATGGAGATGGCCAGAAAGAAGAGACTGCTGTAGTGTCAGTAAGCACAGAAAATACCCACAGGTCACGGACCCACACAGACACAGACACACACATACACATATTCGTCTTCTTCATTTACTCAAAACTGTCAGTATGTGAAGGACAACACACTTAGGGTAAAACTCATGATTGAAAGGTTGGTGCAGTAATAAATAAAAATGAATTAAGAATAAAATTTGAGAACTGGTCAATTAATATTCAAAGGCAACCATATAGTTGTTTTTTTTTGGATAATAATAGAATTTTAGGATAACTGTATTGAATGTATTATACTTATTGTTGAGGTCTCTCAACCATAAAAACTTTCTGTTTAAATTAAAATGTTAAAATGTTTTTAAAGTTTCGGTGAAATTACCAAATAAAGAAAACTATTACACCAGACCTTTACTGGATTTGTGGCATTTCTACATTTTAGCAGCGACGTTTTGGTATGTTGGGGTCGTTCTGATTTGGCAGCCTCCAGTGCTGACTGCCAGTACATCGGACGCTTTTTCCTCCCTTGCAGATGGTGAGTCCACATGGTGGTGGTCCCACATTGTTTTTCGGGTGGAGTCTGAATCTGGGTAGCAATTTGGCAGGGCCATCAGACGCTCGCTTGCAAGTTTCCCTCCTGAGCCTGCCTCCGGGAGGAGGCCCTGGTTTCCCTCTGAGTGAGGTAGCCCTGACCAGTTGAGTCTGATTTATAAGGATTATGTTGAACTGCATTTAGTCTGGCACATGACCGAGGACCAGTTTACCCTGGGTGACCCTACCAGGTGCGCAGTACAGCTCACTGGATCATTCGGCTATGCAAACCACTCCACCACGTGAAGGTGCCAATTCAGAGATGCGTCTAACTGAGAGGAGACCACAGGACTGACCCAGAATATGCTGGAGGGATTAAAATATATTTCCCATCTGGCCTGGGAATGTTTAGGAATCCCTAAGGAAGAACTGGAGAATATGTCTAGGGAGAGAGAATTTTGACCTATTTTGCCTAACCTGCTGCCTCTGTGACCTGGATAAGTGGTAGAAAATGGATGGAGGAATGTTTATTGGACTACGATCTATAAGGCATTTTGACAATGGCAAAAAATAAATGGCAGACGATAAATGAGTCGGGCCATCTGTGAGATAGAACAGCAGGTGTGTATTGCCAACCGTCCTTTTGACATCACAAATTTCCCTGATTTGGCTTTGTTTCCCTGGTGAAGGTGCTGTATTTCCTGTTTTGTTTTGTTATTTGAACTGGCTCTAGTAGCCTACGTTTACGTTTGATGGCACCATTTTAATTAACACCACAGAAGCATGAAAGAGATGAAATTGGAAATTTCATAACATTAAATGGAAATGTCATATTAGTGTTACAAGGCATGCAATTGTCTGCACATTAACCTGTCTTAGAAGGGTCATTTCACACACCTTTTTTTTTTTTTTTTTTTTTTTTTTGCTATTTTGCAATCAAGCACCTGACATTTAACCTAGAGACCTTTTACTCTTCTCAGAATCCACTCACACCATACCAGATATGCATGATTTGATTCTAATACAGCTGGCAACTTGTAAATTATGGTTCTTTAAAAAAAGCAAGTACATAATAAAACCGCAACATTCATTTACATTCATGAGGTACACGCACTGTTTTTTCTGTACTGCAGTACTTGAGTACAATATTCACCTGAGCGATGAAACCAAATATAACCTCAGACTCGTGATGGGAGTAAAAACAGTTCAACCTTTTGTTGAAGTGCACCTTGAGAGAAGTGCGACCGCGCATGTATGCAAAGCTTTCCATAAAGAAGTGCATTTGTGTGTCTCTGAATGTGCTCATTTAAATGTGAGCACTTGTGTGTGAATTGCAGTATTAATGGACGTTCCAGTACATTTGGTCTGACGCCAATGGGCCCAATTGCTTAGCATGCCCGTAGGACATTAATTGATGGCCGGGTTACGCTTCTTAATAAGTGTCATAAATAACGGTTTAGCAGGACGAGGGGGAAAATCTCAAATACATTAACCACTGTGTTGACATCTTAATGGAGATTCAACTGAGATGTGATCAAGCGGAATCTGTCAAGAAGGAATCCATTAACGTGAGGGTGAACCCTCCGCAGTGGGGAACTAGTGACAATGATGACGGGGATGGGCCAGACCGGCATTACTGCTGCTCGTGTGTCACTCGCAGCTTTAATGGACACCCTTGTCAACATCCTCATTCCCATTCGCACATGGCCCTCCACCAACACAGCTGTTGAAGATCTGTCAAACCTCTGTGTCACAGAGCCACACACACACTCCCAAAGTCATTGATGGAGCTAGTAAAAACCATGGGCCGTTTACTGGCAGCATCATTGATTTTATCCCCAAATTATTGTTGAGGATGCACCATCCTGTGCATACCAATGGCAGGTCTTTCACAGGCAGACAAGCAGGAGGGTCAAATTAGCCTCAGATTGCCACAGTTTTTGTTGTGGCAATGGGAGATGGAGAGGCTTTGTTTGGTGATTTGTTGATGAGCATGCACACGGACACACACAACCGCACACAAATACACACCCAAGCACACTTTCCCAGAATCACCTCTGTATGCAGCCAAGAAGCTCATCAGTGGAATTGCGGGTTTAGCCAACTGAGGATTTCTGTTAAACCAAGCCTCAAATGAAAACTTCTAAGCTCCCATGATACACGTGGTGCATTAGTCCCAGTACGGCTGTATGAGTGTGTGTCTGTGTGTGTACATGTGGGAGCCAAAGAGTGTTCCTACTGTTATACATGTGGCTGTATGGACTACATATACTGTAGATGTTAATTTGAACACGTGGTTGTCTGTGTCTACATGCTTCTCTGCATGTATGTACATGTTCACAAAGACAATCTGAATAAAAATACATCTTGTCTTTGTTGTCAATCCATTTGACGACACAATGCTGTTCAGAAGCGTAGCATGAGAAATGCCATGCTCGGTTCTTCCAGCCGAGCGGCGGTGGTACTCTATCATTAGCCTACATCCTGACTTGACAGGTGCCTTTGTTACAGGAATTCCCTCAAGTTTTATCAACTAGGTTTTCTTAAGTTTCTATTGTAAATGTGCCACTGTTTAGGAGAGGAGAGGAGGAATGCTGCAGTGACAGCCGCTTTGTGTGTGTGCGTGCGTGTGTGTGTGCATGAAAATTTCTATCAGGGCCTGCAGGGTGACAGTTCTGCTCTCGGCAAGTAGGTAATTAGCATGCATTATTCAAATGAAAGACGCAGGGAATGAGGGTGGGGACCTGTCCACCTGGTTGGCAGCATCGGGACCCATCTCGTTCAGAGCCACTTACTCCACACATTTAGAACATCACAGCGTGTGTCTTGTCGTTGCATTACCCACTTTCCAAACGTGAGGATAAGGCACACTTACTGACTATCGTTATGAGGGAAGATACGGTCCAAGAACACACGGGGACATTTACTGCAATTGTCAAATTGGCCAAAAATGCATTAGTTTCAAGTTAATGTTCCGGTCAAATTAAATCTGCGCTATTTATACAAAACTGTTTGCTAAGAGGTTTGTGATTTCAGACAGCATGACATGACTATACAAACTGCATATACAGCACAGTGAATATATCACATTAGGACTTACAGCACTTATGGCACTGAGGTCCCCCAAGGTGGTAAAACTAATAATCCTCCACATCCAAACACGCCCGTACCTACATTTATATACTGATATTTGCTAATATTGATATTTGCGTGTTTTGTTATATTTGTTAACATTTTGTATGATTTTTGGACACAAAAAGTTGTTTAAGAAGGTTCTCAGATTTAAGAGTTGTGGCCTAGATACAGTATATGATGATGCAGTGCATTTTACAATTGAAAATAATTATTAAGAATACCAGTGAATGTAAGATGAGTCTAAGAGTAATCTTTGTTGGTAATAAAACGTAATTTGGAAAATTAAGATACAACCACAGCAATACTTAATTAAACTGTACTAAAGGGTCAAGTAAATACAGTATAAAAGAAAAAAAATCTTTTAAAAATATAATATACTACAATCTGCCCGCATATATGCTGATGCCTACAGTGTATATCTTTGATAATACTATATTGGCTGATAATATCAGCCCTGCAGATATCTGGACAATATTTTCCTTTTATATCTGTTATTGTGTCTAATCTCTTTTCTACGGCTACTCGCACAGGCGGTGTGGAAATATGTGAAACCCAAACTGTAATTGGTCTCCCACAAACCAGCGAAAGATAATTGTGATATTTTAGACCAATCGTACTCTTTGATGGACTTTGATGTGCTTTGTGGTTTAAAAAAAAACCCCACCAAGCTGAAACTTCAGTATCTCCATGAACATTCTTATTCCTGTAACTGAATGCATCAGTGTCTGATGCTAATATACCGGCAGAAATTCATCACATTCTTATTAGAAAGGATGAACATATATATAACACATACACCTACACACACGCACACACACAATGACACTGACTGCTGGCATGGTTTCCAACAAATCATATTGACCAGGTGCTGCTATCTCACCAGAGCCTCTGTGTTGGATTATCATCTCCAGGCTCATATTTTAGCCACAGATGAGTCATTAGCACTTAGCCTTATCTACCCCCCCACCTCCCCCAATTAGATGGTTGAGAAGGCTCCCTCTCCTCCACACATTCCATTTAGCCAACATTTACATGTGTCAGTTTAATTGTGTCCCCATCTCCTCTCCCAAAATATTTACCTACTCGCTCGCCCACACTGCAAAGCTCCCATTGTCCCCAGGTGACTGATAGATCCGAGTCTGACTAGAATGGCAATGTGTTGCCGGAAGAATAATTCAAGCCTGGGAAAATCATTTTTATAGGGAACAATGTTTAAAACAAGGCCACCATCTAACCAAAAATCATTACAGAATGAACCTTTATGCTCTCGTACACTTTCTTTACACGCTGTACTGCTGACACTTTAACTTGTCCTCTGCTGATTGTTCTACACGTTTCCTGATGTTTCGACACGGCACTGCAGAAGAAGCAGAAGTGTGTCTTGAATGGGAATGGGAAGTCATGGAAGCAAAGCCAAAGGCAGCCATAAAAAAACTGCAGAAATAAAACATTTTCAGTGGAAAGTGATTTTGTGTCAATAGTTGATTTTGTCCAATGTCCTTGCGTTTTCCCTATAGCTATTCAGCCAGGGTTGGCTGGGCATGAAATCAAACTGGCATAAGCCTCCTCTCCCATAGTGGATTTTACACGATTTACATACAACAGTCCTCCGATTGTGTTGGACCACCAAGTAATCCTTTTGTTCCCAGGAGGGCTTCTGCTCTATTTGGTCCAAACGTCCGTAAAAGACCCTTACTGCCCTCATGTGGTTGATATTCATATTACAGTCTGGAACAATAAATGGTTTTTACAGCATTACCTCAGTGCGATGTGCGATGGACAATAATGCTGTCCTGTTAGTTTTATTATAAAATTGTCTGTTCAGTGGTAGGCATAATCCAGAGAACATTGATCATCTAGAATATTTCTGTCTATATTATCATTGCTTTTTTTTATTGCAAACAGATTAGATCATTTAAAATATACAGAAATTATAGTAACCAATGTTAAGGTGATTAATCATGAATTGATTTTTTTTTTTATTGGTAGATCCTTCTAAATTGTATAATTACCTCCCACACAGTCACATTTGAACATTTGTTTAGAATGTACTCCATACAGTGTCTGGAAAATGCATAACTAATAGATCAAGAATTTTTTAATAAATACTTCTTATCATCGGTCTTCATCACAGAATGGAAATATAATCGGCACTTTCGTTTTTTTTAAGAAATAAAATTGTTTATTTTAGATACACAAGAATTTATTAAACAACATTTTGCATGTTTTCCTGTGCTGTACCCTTACCAACCACAAGGTGGTAGTAAGTCACTTGCAGTAGTTGTTTTGTTTTGTTTTGCAGACAGATTTGTTCTTCTTCCTCAGATAATGGGCTCAGTTTGATTTGGATTTGTAGACTGTACTTTAAATATTTTGTTGAGCAAAATTGCATTCTTGTCACAGTTGAATTATTAATTTGCTATGTCAACATATTGCATTCCAAAGTATTTCAATTAATTCTTATGGAAAAGGTAGCCTTTCACCAAGTCTTATTGCTTCAAAAAATAGAATAAAATGCTAATATTAAATAAAATGTGTGAACACGTGGACTGTCTCGTCGCTTGCACACAATAGCAAAAGCAAAAAAAATTTCGATTCCATTGAACATCTCCTGTTAATAAATTGAAGAAGGCCCTCGCAAACATGACAATAACAAATCCCTTACTTTTAAAGTAAATTTAATGACCGGTTGGAACCATTCAAAAAAGCTGCCGAATCTTTTTCTTTAGTAATCACAGGATATATAACAGGAAATAGTTTTGTATTATAGTTTTAGTTATTAATTCAGTATTATTGCCGCACTTAACATTCATTATGGATATTTAAATCTTTGACTTCAGTGTATATTTATAAGTGTCATTCATTTTGCATTGTATATTATAGTCATATATACCTAGTATAGCGAGGTATTAGTGTGTGTTAGTAGTAGCAGCAGCAGCAGCAGTAGTTGTAGTAATAGTTGAAATAATTAATATAAAGCGATGATATAAAAAGTTTTTCAATTTATTTATTTGTAGTATATTGTTTATGTTAACTAATTAATTTAATAACATTTTAAGTAAGTAAGGTGTATGTGTGTGTGTGTCTCAGTGCTCTCTGGTGTGGCAGCTGCAGGCCCCCATCTCGGCCGACATCAGGGTTCAACCTAGGATCTGCCCATTAACGTGGGGGGGGGATTGGAGAATTCAGGCTGTCCACGCCGGGAGAGAGAGTGTTTGTGACAGAGCAGATCGCTCTCCCACAGCAGGCTCACCAGCCTGCACTTTCCAAGGACATTACGGCTTCATTCCACCAGCTCTCCGGTGGCAGCCTATCATTAGTGTGCTTGCGAGAGCCCAGAGAGGTGATAGCAGGGGAATTGTGGGCTTTCATATCCACGAGC
>OMNV01013809.1:5194-16628 GCA_900303265.1 Brotula barbata
AAGAAATCTGAATGAGTTATTGACGGGTTTGAATTACATTTGAGGGACAAGGATCCAGGGAAAAACTAATATGAATTAAAGATGAAGATTTGGATTTTGGGTACCAGATGGCCTGCAGGTGTTGCTGTAATGTCTATCTATCTATCTATCTATCTATCTATCTATCTATCTATCTATCTATCTATCTATCTATCTATCTATCTATCTATCTATCCATCCATCCATCCATCCATCCCTCCCTCGCTCTCTCCCTCTCTATCTATCTATCTATCTATCTATCTATCTATCTATCTATCTATCTATCTATCTATCTATCTATCTATCTATCTATCTATTCATCATCCATCCATCCTTCCATCCATCCATCCCTCCCTCTCTCTCTCCCTCTATCTATCTATCTATCTATCTATCTATCTATCTATCTATCTATCTATCTATCTATCTATCTATCTATCTATCTATCTATCTATCTATCTATCTATCTATCTATCTATTTGTTCATTCATTCCATCTCATTATTATGTTTAAGTGTATTACTTGGTGTACAACAACTGTCAAAAATCATGTATGTGTTCAACAAAATCTGTCATCGTTTAATGATGCCTGTTGTGCTTCTGGTCCCTTGACCTGCTGGTGAGGCACTTTAAGTGTCACTTTTAATCAATAAATTTGCATTCATAAAAAAAGAAAATGCATCTTGTCATATAACATAAAAAATTCTATACAACTTTTGTCTTTTCTTATGGACAAATTTGTGCGATACTTTCGAAAACAAGGCGCCGTGTTGAGTGGGCTTAACTTTTTGTTATTACCCACTGCACAGGTATTTCCAGGCCAACAAGAGGTAAGGAATAGCTACAACTGCTGACTCCTAATGTCCGCCATTGACTTTTGAGCCTGCAGACAGTGCCATTTGCTACAATGTACCATTCCAAACTCTTAAGCAGTAACTGCGAGTCATTGCTTCTTGCAGCTCTCCTTTCAGACCCATCCTTGTTTTCCTGCATCTGGTGCTCCTATTTATTTATTTATATTGAACTTTTAAACTGTCTAAAATTTGTGTGAAAAGCAGCATCAAAACACTCACTTAAGAAACAAACAAACGAGCTAATTCACGTCCACTAGCACGTGATTAGCTGCTTAAACGTTAGCATTCTCATCACATTTTCATGACTTTGCTTCGTATTACCAGACGCTGTCCACGCAGGGATCTCGTTTCCACCTGCCGAATGTTTAACGCAGACGTGAGAAAACTATGATATTATACTTAACACTTCCACTGAAAGGCATCTGTGCGGCGCGGTAAAGGGGAGGTTGTGTTTCTCACAGTAAATGAATCTTCCTGGCAGCTTCCCCGCGTTATTTTGTTGTGTTCTCGGCACAACAGCAGGGTAATATCGTTCTCCCCTCACAGTGAGCATGTCAAACATGAAACATTATAACACGGAACAATGCAACATTGCGTGCAGTTCACAGATATTTGATAGGAGCGGCCTCGACAGAAAACGCTGTTGGCTGTGTACCGCTGGCTAAAGTCAACCTGCCGAAAAAGAAATGACCGAGAAGGCAAACGAAATGAAAAAGGCACTTGGCAGGAAAACAGCGTGCGTGTTTCTTTTTCATTTCACTCAGCCCGTCCGTACTTTGAGCCCGTGCATTAATAATTTGCGCATTTAAAAGTCTGGATATTTGGCTTTGATTTCCGTGGGTGAGTTTCTGGTTGGGTTGTCAGGGTAATGCTCTTTGACAATGCTGTCATACAGGGCCGCGGGATCAAAAGACATTTTGTTTTCTTTTCATCTTTCGTACTCTCGCCTAAGACTCCGTTGAGTTTGCGAGGGAGCGAGATAGAGAGACGGGGAGATGAAGGTAGACAGAAAAACAAAATGACAAGCAGGCGGCCCAGGCAGGTAGTTGAAGGAGCCCGGATCCAGGAGCCGGCCCGTAAATATCCGGGACGTCGCTCATCAACACGTTAATTTCTCTCCTCGTGCCCGAGAAGCGCTAACGTGAGCTAACATGATTAATTCGCTCACATCAATTGGCTGCCTCCGACGCTACGAGTGTTCCGCTCTTGTGAAATTCACATTTCTTTTTCATCTTTCATGCTGTTACACTGTAACGTGATGGATACGGGATGGAAATGCAAGCCTGCCAGTGCGGAGGTGGCTCTGTTTAGCCGGATTTCCAAGAGGGAATGGACATTTCATTTCCAGGTTTGTCTCATGTACTTTCTTTGATATAGTATGTATTTCATATACATATGATACATGATATTCAGACATTTTCTGTGTGGGAGAGTTTGAGTTTCCCCACAGCGATCTGATAATCTGATAACCACTGATAGCATTTGTAGTCAATCTAAAAATGCTTTGGCCGTGTAGGTAATAATATCCAGGCTTATGAAACTGGTCAGACAGCGGTTTGATTCAGAACCAGCGAGCTGTCCTTGAGCGTCCACGACACACAAAAAAACGTCTCGGTTCATCCAGTTCACAGACACTTTAAATATGGAGTCTGTTATGATATCTTAAGGCTGGTTCACGCCGAGTGAGATATGAAAATGCTGCATGAGTTTGCAGAGTGTCCGCATGGCAATTTTCCGAATGAAAACCACATAGCTGCACATAGGAAGTTGTGTTCCAGTTTCAACTTTGATGTATGTAGATTAGCATGCTAGCTTGTTTTGTCAGCTTAGGCTGTTGCTACAAATGGCCTGGGCTAGCGCTGTCGCAAATGTTAGCATTAGCCCAACGAGGTGGCTAAGTCTATAGTGAGGTCACGCTAACGTGAGAATGGGATGATTTGATTTAAAAAGCCAGGATAATCAAAACAAACTACCATGGTGGATTATTGGTACTGATCTGGATAGCTAGCTGCTCTGGTTTCTACGTTAATGTACCAAAGTACTATAGTGAAGTATGTTTACTTTGTTACTTTACACCACTGATTATTGGTCTGTAAAATAATTAAACATCCCCACATAAGCTGGTTTGTGGTATTCCTTGTTTCTTACCTTTTAAACTCGGTCGAATCTTAAACTACCACTGGTGTGATCTACAGCCTGCAGACTCCAGATCTTGACAACCAGAGAGTAGCTGGCAATAAAAAGCACTTTGTAACACGCTTCTGTTTCAGAAGCCTGACACCCTTCACCACCCACTGACCCTCCTGAGAGACCCCATAAGGTTAATCCCCAGGCAAATAATTGAATTTTGACCTGGCTATTATTATCTCTGTCTGACCGTTCCAGTCTGCAGGAAGCTGACCCCATAAAAAGCCTAGAGGCCTGCCTCTGGGCCCCCGTCCTCCTAATGTGCTCTCTAATAGACAGAAACACGCATGCACAAACACTTTGACCCTTGTTGAATTACACGAAAATACAGAGCTAAAGGTGCATCTTCACACCGCAACACTCCCAGCGTACTTTATGTACACACCGAGCTTTACACAAATCACACACATAGAAGGTGACAAAGGGATAAACAGGCACACACACTCACACACACACACACTGTACGCCGACACCAACTCGTGCACACACTTTGTCTGGAGGGGGAGGACTGAACATTCGTCTGCCAGTGGGTGGTAAAATCTGTGTCTAAAGCGATCTCACAGACCCGTGACTGCAGGGAGAATGAAATCACACCTGGCACAGCCCACAACTGGTCAAGCACTAACAGAGAGAGAGAGAGAGAGACAGGGAGAGAGAGAGAGAGAGAGAGAGAGGGAGAGGAGGGG
This sequence comes from Brotula barbata, assembly GCA_900303265.1. NCBI lineage: Eukaryota > Metazoa > Chordata > Actinopteri > Ophidiiformes > Ophidiidae > Brotula > Brotula barbata. The sequence continues at coordinate 8,936 of OMNV01013809.1, forward strand.
GAGTCCATCTTTTACAATAGAAAACTATGCTTCAGTGGTCAAAGAATATTTTGACCGCATCAGCCCAACACGGTCTAGACCATATGCACATTCACAAACAGAATGGTCTGCTGGCCGTTGAAAATAATTTTAATATTTATCATTGCCGAGAGAGAGAGAGAGAGAGGAGGAGCACGCTAGGGGCCTCGGGAGAAAGATAAAATTGGAAAGGATGAAAGCAGCTTAGGCCACACATGGAACCTCATCTGCTTCCAATACAGTGAATACACATTTAAATACATAGAAAACACACACACACACACACATAGTACACTGTACTCCCTACAACAACCGTAATGGATATTACACCACCATAATGTCATGTGGGATGACAGCAATAGGAAAGATTCCCATGGTTGAAACGAAAAAATCTCCAGATGCTGATTGTGATCCAGATGAGTGTAACACTGATCTACTGTTGCATGATAGACTTGGCCAAAAAATGGCATTACATACAAAAAATTTGTGAGGCTGAGATATCAGAAAAAGAATGACCAGGGATGGGCAGAAATACATGAAAACATATTTTGATACATGTACTCCTGTAGTAGATGAAATAAAATTCAAAATACTGCATACTCCAAAAAAGTTTTTGTTGGTTTTAAGCAGTTGTTTTGTGTCAACTTTTCCCATTATTCGGTTATTTAGCTCTAAGTTATGTGAAAAGCTCCATTAGCTAATTGCTAATTTCTTGCCTTGCCCGTTAATATCACATAAAACAATATGGCAATTTTTGCGAATGAAATGTCTATTGTGGTTTAGATTCCCATTTTTTGTTAACTGATCCATAAAACAAAACCAACCACATAATTTCTGTTTCATTCTAGACATCGTCTCTATTGTTTGACGTAGCTGGCCTCTGCGTAGCAAAACTACATGGTTGTGTTGCTGCGTGGAGGCTAGTGGGAGGTACGTTTAGCTAGCTAATTTAGCGAGATGTAGTGCGGTTATTTTCAAACTAATTATTAACAAAAATGAATACAATTAATTAATCATAATCAATTAATATACAAGAATTATACTTTTAAATAAAAAAACACAGTAGTTACAAATTAGCTAATGACATTAGCATCTCACGTTATTTGCTCTTGGAGACAGGTTGATGGATAAAATACAATCTTGTTGTCCCCTTTGCACTGCTATAAGTTATACGTGCGTATTGGCTGCTACTCCGCTTCACTTACGGAAAAAAAAAAGAACCGAAGCCACTCTATAACTTTAGATCCCAGCGTGATATCAGCATTAAGTGAATTGCCGACAGTTACAACTGCATAATCACAGATCATTTCCACCGATGTGGAAATGATCTGCACTTCATTTCTCGCTAATGTTTACCTGCATTCTGAGTTAAAGTTATGCTGATTGTGATGAAATAGCAGCATGAAGCGTATTAATTAGACCGTTGTGCGGCGCAGTAGCTCAGGAGGTGGATCGGGAACTATTTTTCTCCCGTGATATTACTTGGAATTTATTTACCGCTCCGTGGATGGTGGAAAGCGGCTCTCCGGTGCTGCTGTGGCTGAGATGGACACGGATGACAGTCTTCATTGTTTGTGCCGACAAAATTATTCAGTGGCTGCTCCTGCCCCGTGAATAGGGGCAGCGGATTAAGGTGATGGCTAAGAATAGCTTTGAATGAGCTGCCGCTGACCTTCTGCTCTCAGGCGCGGTGGATCTAAATCTTGCCAGGAAAAATCAACACACCTGCTCTCGCTGATCTGTGCATCGGTATTCAGCCATCTTCGCTTTATCCACAAAAGATTACACAAAATATACGGAGAAAAAGATTGAGTCAGCGTGAACGGCATCCCGTACAAAGGTTTAAATTGGCTTTTGTGTGTCATTCTCTGATTTCGAACAGCTTTACGGAGGCCCTAAAAACCTGAGACGATGCGTTATTATCTTGCGCGGACAAGATTATTTACTACAAATTCGTATGCAACTCCGACGACGTCCGATGGCTGAGAAATGAGAGAACTGGGCTAGTCAAGTGTCAAAATTCTTGCTGCTCTTTCACCTTTTCATTGCCTATCATGCCTTCGCTATACAGATAATAACTTTTTTCCCCACAATATAAATATCTTGAGCACACAAGATTAAAGAAATTTCACCTTTTGGGACTTAAGAAACGTCGTAGAGTATTTTTCAAACCGATGCAGAACGTTTTTCCAGTCGGACAGACCAGTGCCATGGGTGTGGTTTATCCTAATGGCATTTCAAGCACCCGTAGAGACGCTGAAGTCCAAGGAAACATCTGTGACACAATAGTGAGAATAAAATGAATATGAACCATCTTGGAAAAACTGGCAGAGATCGATAATTGAAACTGATGTGCAAATGCTTCCCTGACGTAGATGAACACTTTTAATGAGCGTCTTCTCTTTATGCCCAAGAGGAAAAAGCACCACAGCAACCAACTGTTCTGTTCTAACTGTAAACGTGGCTTCTATGAATAGCTGTAGTAACACCTCTTTCAATACTGTAATGAAAGAACGAACGTGGTGTTGCAGTTTGCCCCTCGTAAAATTTTAAATCTGACGCTGTTTTACCAATTAGCCCTCAGCGTTTCTATTGGGTTCGATACGTCCGACTCTGGTTTCCTGCAGACGTGCAGCTTCGGCTTCGCGACCGGCTGAGTAGATTTGTAGTTTTGTACTGTACCTAATGATGGACAATGTTAACGTGACAGCCAGCCGTATTATTGAAAAGAAAGCATATCCCAGACTCCCATTTACAGTTGGACCCGTGACAGTTTCCCTGGCATGCAATTGAGCTTGAATGCAGTTTTCACACATCATCAAACAGACCAAAATATTCAGAGAAAATAGCCTCTGGCTCTAAACAACCCCAGCAATCAGCACAAGTGTGAAAGTCCCTCAACAATTTCGGTGTCAGTGGAAAAAAAAAAGAAAAAAAAAAGGCAACTACGCTGTCTGTCTTTCTGTTATTTCGTCCAAACTTGAGGCTTGATTAAGGGGCTAACCGACAGCCCGGAGGCATGGAGGTCCGGGGTTTGCTGGGAGAACCTCGGTGAACCTCGGTATGAATCAAGGTTAATGTAGCAGCCAGATAGCCGGAAGGAAGCCACCAATGTGGAACAGAGGAACTTTAGGAAGACGAAAGACCGGTTGAGAGCAAAGGGTAGGGGGAGTGTGTTGTGCTAAAATGTAAACCAAACTCGTCAGCCGTCATCCAAAAGCTCTCAGCGAGGAGGAGACCGGGTCCAGCTCATTACCCATCTAATAGCACCCCAACCGTGAAGCGTGGAGGGAGAAGGAGGGAGAGGGAGAACAATGAACAGAACGAAATAAACAAATTTCTTGAGGGTACGTTCCTCGGAGTGCCAGAAAGGAACAATTTGACACCTCAGATGACGGCCAAAGCAGCCCTGGAAACGGAACGGGCCTGCGAACAGCCAGGCAAAGGCCACAAGTTATTGAAAATCAGCGGGATGACGAACGCCTCACGCTTGGAAGGAGAAAACGCTAAAACCGATACTCTTAGCTCTCATCGCCGCCAAAGGTTTCCGCTACGATGCAATCAATTATAAGATTAGGTGCCTATAGAAATGAAACAGTGTTTTTATTTCTTTTCCTATGAATCTAAAGCAGCGCTCGCCGAGGTGAATGTACAGCTCTCTCTCTCTCTCTCTCTCTCTCTCTCTCTCTCTCTCTCTCTCTCTCTATCGCACGCACACACGTTGGGCCACTGAGAGAAAAATGAAAACGAGGCACAATTTATCATCATTATCTTTAGATACGGTAATGTCCACAGGTCTCATCAAGAGAGGAGCAAAGGTTTGAATAAAGAAGAACATTCTCATCGCGTTGTTGTTGGGTTGTTTTTTTTTTTTTATTTTTAAAAAATTTGACAACCATTATTTATCAAAACGTTCAACTGGGGGCTACAAAGACGAGTAAACAGCGATAGCATCTTCAGTAAATGTGAAAAAAAACAAGCGGGAGTTAAATTTCACGGCCGGTTTTTACGTCGGATCCTCCGTGCGGCGAATGATGAAGAGTTCCTCCGTCCACGTCTTTCATCTGGCGTGAAAGGAATGACCCATCCGATACAATATAGTAACATTTGATTAGGACTATATATAGGCTTCACACATAATGGGTCCTTGCTTGTCATAAAAATGAAACGGCACACACATCACTGTGTTTCTATTGTAGCCCCTTAAAATGTGCTCTTGTAAAATAACCTATAATAATAATGGCCTGTCCAAGAAATATGATTAGACCCACACAGGCATTAATGGGCAGATATTGGAATTGAATTACTCGGGTACGGATGGCATTATATCACTTTTGTGAGAGATGAATCACATCATTCTTATTGGCTGCTAGTCACCCCATTCATCCCGCTCAAAAAAGAAATGAACCCATTCGAGCACCGGACGGAAAACAGAATGGCACCCGAGCTCAGGAAATTTCACCAGGATGATGTTATTTTTTACTCTTCAAATGGGACCAAAAGGTTTATTATTTACTGCTGTGTAAAAATGACAAAACGTGAGTTATGCCCATCCGTGAAGTCTGATACCCGGCATCACAGCCCTTCCCAAGGAGTACGGAGTCACATTATCTCCCATAATTCATGAAACGCTCCTGTTTTGAGTTTCCCTTGAAAGCACCGCCACCTGTTTTCTACCCCGGTGCGGTTCCCTCCTCATCGACCTCATCCTCCTTGTTTCTCTCTGTAGCTTTAATGTCCCGTCTCATCCCGTCTCATCTCTCAGGGTTCAGCTGCGCCTTAACATTTTGTATTCACTGTGAAACTGAGCGCCGACATGAGCCGACCTTGCATCAGACCTGCTCTGCCTTGTAAGGGAATCTGGCCTTGCCTGGAATGCCAAACGCTGTGAGCAACGTGCACGACCGACCGGGGAGGTGTGGCAGAGAGAGAGAGAGAGAGGGAAGTTAAAATGTTATCTGTGTCCTCCTGTGTCGGCCCACAAAGGACCTTTGTTACTGAACTATGAACCGTGGCTCATCATTTTGGCATGACTGAACCTTTATCATCAGCTGACAGTGACATCACATGTAAACATAAACATCTGAAATGTCACTGCAGAACAGGAATCAACTCACCAATCACTCAAATCAGTACAATACAACATATATCATTCAATATCATATATCATATCATATCATATCATATCATATCATCATATCACATCATATCATATCATCATATCATATAATATCAATCACATCATATCATATCATATGACATTACATGAGATAATACTGTACAACACAATACAATACAATATGATAGAAACCAATATAGTATAATATGACATGACATAATACTGCACAATATAATACAATGCAATATTATATGATATACAAAATAATGTACAATTATCAAGCCCATCATGGTAATAAATATTATGAGTGATTTTGAAAAGTCAGTGAAGATTCATAATACAGATCTATTCATTTCTACGCTCATGTGAGTTAAGGAACAAATAGAAAACCCAATTTTTGCAGTTTTGAAGTATTTAAATCTTTAATCAGGTAAAAAAAGTACTAATACAAGTAGAAATTAAAGGTTTATGTGTACAGGCAGACAAATGTGCCTGATCTGAAGTGAAAAATAGACCGATGTTCAACCAAAATGCTATCCCAGATTTTGGAGACACCAGAATTTTCATCTGTCACTGTGAACCAAATTTAAGGAGCTGGGATGGAAGAGATGAAACTCCAAAATCGTACTAAAAAGTCGTTTGTGTCACTTGTGTAATAAATTCTTCCCACATTTGAGACTCTTGAGATGATATCTAAAATTAATGGTGTTATTAAGTGAAAAGAAGGCAGATTTGGTAAAAAAAGTACCAAATGTCCCTCTGTAAGGGACCAACAGACAAAAATGAGCACAAAATGGAAACAGACGACATCAAAACTGTAGAAGAATGTAGAATTCGGTTTAACATCCTTCTTTTTTCCACATCACATTTTTGCTGCGACGTCGGGGACTCTGGTCCAACGCCGTCTGTATTCACGACGGAACCAACCCGAAGACACACACACACACACACACACACTGCGGCCCCATTACCAGCTATTTGGAGTCAACCACCAAACACCTCATCATCGTCTCGGGCTTAGCTGTGATTAATGTGCTTTGCCCTGCTGGGGTTAAAACAACCGCAGCGCGCGCCGTTTATTGGCTTCCCCAATGTGTTTGTTGACAAGCTGTCTAGGACACACTTAACATATCATCCAGCATGAAGAGGAGGCTGCACTGCTGCTACTTTGGGGTCAAAAGGTCAGTTTATTACATTACCATCTGTTAACAATGGAGCTTCCTCTGACAGACAAAATAGATGAACGGACGTACGGCCGGCCGGGCGGGCATGGGAAGTTTCATCATACGCCGTGTGGTGCAAACACACGGACGTGACGCGGCGGCAGCCGATGGAGGGAGAGAAGAATGCAGGGTTGTAATAGGAAACACATGTTGGTGAGTGAGAGGGCCCTGTCTGCTGAGGGAGGATACCAACAGACAGACATAGCTCTGCTGACACACACACACACACACACACACACACACGCACACACAAAGGGCTTTGTGAAAACATACCTAAACAGCGAGACGTAGGACACGTCATTTATTTCTCCTCGGTCAGCTCCCTCCTCGGCAGGGTTTCGGTTCGACCGAACGCCGCCCGAAAGGGGAGCGGAGAGCGCGGCCGGCCCGAGCGAGATTTAGCAATAAGGGGCCAGTCAGAGATGATAAAGTATCGTTACATGCTCGTCTGACATTAAGAATAGTAGCTGTTTCTCCCTGGCCGTGGCCGCAGCTACAGCTATCCCTGCCCCGGACAAACCGCAGGGCCTGAGCTATATATACAGGCAGGAAAAACACGGCGAAAGGGCTCAGTCATTAGTCATTTCCCCACGACCGGCCCTTTTGGCACGGCGACCGGAGTTCAGACGCTGCCTACACGCTGCGTTTATGTGCCGACAACAAGAGCAAATTGGCTGAATAATGCACGAGCAATAACGGTTTAATTATCATATCACGTTGAAGATGGTAGAAGCGAACGCTCCTCTGTACATAGCAGCAAAAAGCCCATAAATAAAACCTCGTCCCGTTGTATTTCTTAGTTTAATTCCATTTTTGTTCCGTTTATCGCCTACTGTAAATTTTTATTTATAGGGTTGTGCACCCTTTCCAAAATTGGATACAGCTAATTTTATTTCCCAGGCTACTAAGCTTTACAATAAAGCGAGACCGGAATTTATGGTGGTTAGCCGTAGCACTCCGATAGCAGTATCAATCAAGGAGGGAAGTGCTGCGAGGCCGGTGCTTTGTGGAATTAAGAGTCCGGATTGCACTTTCTCCCCAGTGTGCCGCCGCAATTACATCCAGACCGTTCTGCTGCGCTTCCGCTATCCTTGTGGGAGTCAACGTCTCCGCAATACTCTGCAACGGCTGTGAAAAAAACAACCAAAAAAAAAACCACAAATCTAGCATCAAGTTACATGATTTGACTTTTTTTTCTTTCTTTTATTTTTCCATATTCACTTTGCTGTGATGTTTCTGATGGATACGTGTGTGAGCCTCCACAGGGCCTTACTTCAGTTTGGCTGAGGTGAACTGAGGATCGTTGTTCTTCTGAGTCCATATTCTCTTGTTG
>OMNV01013812.1:0-16141 GCA_900303265.1 Brotula barbata
TGAGAAGGAGGAGGTAACAAGAACGAGACAGAGTCCGAGCGCGTCAGTCTGTGAGCGGGGTGCTCGATCGGTTTTGACGTCTGACCTTGATCTTGAGAGACTTCTTGAGCTCCTTGATGACCGTGTCTCTGTCTTCCAGTTTCACTCCCAGACCCTCAGCATCGGTCATCTCAGCTCTCACGGCAGACGCTCTCAGCTCCACTGGAGGAATCTGAGGGCAGAGGAAGCGTAATCAGAGGGCGAGGGAGGGAATGGGGTGGAGGTCAGAGGGCTGAGATGCGGTCACGTGATACCTTGCCCTGCGGCTGGTCAGCATCGTACTCTCCTTCCTGCATGGCCGTGGCCATTTTGTTCATCGTGGCGATGACGGCGCTGCAGGACTGACGCAGACACTCGTGTGCATTCTGACCGTGGGAGCCGTACACCTTGACGCAGGAAGGATAAAAGCAAAGGGGAGATAACTAGTTAAAGGTAAGTGTCTCATAACAACTTCAACTCCGATACACGTTTGTCAACCTGAACCACATCGGAAACGCTAATAACGGAAAACGACAACGATCATCTCCGGGATTAGAGCGAGCACGGGTCAGACGCCGCGTTCAGACAGAGAGTCGCGACGACGCGCCGCATCGCGAATGACAGTCACGGTACCTGATCCACAGCCACGGCGCTGACGTCTTCCAGCTTGAGGGCGTTGATCCCTTCCTGTTCAGACAGAGGAGCGGCCAGCTGAGCTGCAGCCGCAGCTACTTCCTGCAGCACCGCCACCACTCGAGTCAGCTGTCGTCTGCACTCCGTCAGCATCTCCGACACCTGCCGGCGACAACGGGACGTCGATCAAAGGTCCAATTTAACCGCGGCCTACGCTGGCAGCCCGTTTGTGTGTGCTCCGTACCTGGGGTCCAAATTTGAGAGCGGCAGGTATTCCAACAACATCTGTTCCAGGCATGCGCCTCCGGACCTTCTTACAGAACTGTTTGATATCGGAACACGAAGTGTCCAGGTCCTTCAGGAGGACGGCAAGGCTGGAGCTCTCCTGTCCTGTTGCCAGGAAAGCCCTGAGACGAGCCACCTCCACTCCCATGCAGTCCAGGGCACTCTGGGTGAACTGGAGGTGGAAACGTAGGGACAAAGACTTTATTGAAGGTTTGTACTTATTTCAAGTTTTACCTCGGTGACAGATCAAGAGCAGCATCTTGACCTGCTCTACATGTAAAGTGCCACGAGATAACTCTTCTGTTGTGATTTGGCGATCTATCTGGGAGATAGTGCAATAGATGGATTGTGAATGTGTCTGTTTACTTTTGATTTTTTTTGTATGTTGAATGAATGGACACCGTCATGGATCGCACTTTGAATTTCGTTGTACATTGTACAATGACAATAAAGATATTCTATTCTATTCTATTCTATTGATTACAGCCAGGATGAAGGAGAAAATGAGGAAGAACCTTGATGTGGTCAGCCAGCTGAACGGTGCAGTCCTCACTGTGCTCTGTCAGATGGACGCTGTACAGTTGCTGGAAGAGAGGGACGAAAACACAAGTACATAGTGTAGGTGCTCAATGGGAAGCGGGAAAGGGTTCGATCCCGCGGAAGCACGGGGAGCATGTGCGCGCATATGAAGTCCGGCCTGGGCCCACTGTGACCAGGCAGTGTCCAGAAACACAACAAAGACAACAGGTTCAACGTTCACTGCAGCAGAATCTTCTCTCGTTCCACCCTGACGTCTTTACCTGGTAATACTTGATGGCCTTGGTCAAGGGTTCCACCTGAACGGTCTCATCCAGCTGATCTTTATGCAGCAGGTCGATGAAATAGTCCAGAGAGCGCTCGTGGAAACTCATTTCTGTGTACAGGGTTCCCATGCGCTTAAACACGTCCACGTTACAGGAACTCAGAGCCCTAAACAGAGAGTGGGGGAGGGGAAACAGTGGACAGCGATGACCGACGCGTCCTCTGGCCCGGAATCTCAGACAGTTTATGCCATTCAAGTTACTAACTGTTCATATTTGTGCAGTGTGGCCTGCAGCATGGTGAGGGAGTAGACCAGTCCGGAGGCAAAACTGGACTGTTCTCCCGGAGGCCCTCGTAATCCTGTCCCCTGAACCACGTTCCCCTGCAGGTCAAATTTATCCTGGGCCTGTTTACTGATCAGCTTCGCCTGCAGAAAATGTGAAAACGCGCACACACACACACGCACATTAGAAATGGAGACACAGGAAACAGACATCATATTTGCTCCACACACCTTTCCATTTCCCTGATTCCTCCTATGCGCTTACTACACACGCGTATAAACACACGGACTCATACCTTACAGATGAGTCTTGGGATGAGCAGGAGCACGAGTATACAGTCATGGTCTCCGCCGTGGCGGAGGAAAGAGTCGGGCATGAAGGAGGTGAGGAGAGAAACCTGTCTGTTGGCCTGTGCGACTTCCATTTTCCTCAGCTCCATCTCGATGGCCTGCACACACACATTGACATCATTCGTCTGTGAGCCCTTTATTCATGAATCATTAGATTATGACAGACGTTAATGCATTCACTGGTCAACGGAACGTCTCATCTTTTGAGAAATCGCCCTGCAGTGTTTTACCTTGGCGTAAGCTTTGGTCTCAGCAAACTTGATCTTGAAGTCAAAGAGTTCTGCGGGCGGCTGCTGGACTTGTTCAGCGTTGACGTTCTGCTGGCTGATGAGCTCTCTGTTGTCCTCCTGATGAACGGACAAAAGGAAACACAGCGTCTACACCCTGAAGTCTTTCCGCCTCTCTTCGAGCTCCCGTTGCCGTGGATGGATTCATACAGGACCGACGTGCGGCCTTCATCCCGTGTGTTCTCACCTGTAGGCGGGCGGTCAGCTCTCTGTATTTGTTGATGGTCTGCTGGTAGTCAGCCACGGTCTCCTGAGCGGCCTCCACCCTTTTGTCAGCCTCTCTCACCTTGGCCCCGTTCAGGTCCAGCTGCTCTCTGAGTTCCATCTCGGTTTCCCTCGCGTTCTCTTGGAGCTCGTCGTTCATTTCATTGATGGCCTCCTGTTGGCGCCCAAAGGTCAGTCAGTGACTCAACGCTTCACTTCTTCTTCTCATGCAACGTTACTAGACGGGGATTCTGTAAGGACCCCTGCATTCACGTTCTGGTTCGCTCCAACCCATCATTTACTAAGGGACAGCAAGATGTTCCAGCAACTTCCACCATTTAAAAAGAAATATTACTTATGGACTGTCATTATGACAAGACACAAAACATCACTGCAGCCGCACTCACCAGATCAGTCACAGTGTCTCTGAGCTCCCGGACTTTCTCCTCCAGGTCCAGGTTTCTCTCTGTCAGGGTCTCCACCATCTCCTCTGAACCCAGAGCAGCATCCACCTGGACAACAGTTCACCTCAGTGTTAGCACAGGGCTGGAAACGACCCCGTGATCACATCAACCCAGCCCCGCCCCAACGTTGCTCTTCACCTGTTCCTTCAGCTCATCTATGGTGCTCTCGGCCTGCTTGATTTCCTCTTGAAGTTTTTCCTTCTGAGTCCTCAGAGTCTCCAGCTCAGAGTTCTTCTTCTCCATCTGCTTCTGTAGCTTCACATGCTCCTGCTTCTCTGAGGCGGACAAGTCGCGCATCCTGAAGTGAATGAAAAAAGCAGATTTCATGCAGTTGACTTCAGGAACAGCAACCCCTGAAAGGTGAATCGTGCAACTGTGCCTAATTAACAAAGGCTGATTCTGTCAAGAAGCGACTGAGAGCCGCGTGACCGACCTGACCAAAGCTTCCTTCAACCTGCTATTCTGCTCCTCCAGCTGTTTGACGTGGTAACTAGAGGCTGCTCCATCTGAGCCTGTGAAGGAGAACAGTACACTCAGCTAAGTAGAGACCATTAGGAGGGTTCGCTCCACCATCCGCTCAGCTCATTCTTCAACGTACCTTTCTCATCAATCTCATGTCTGAGGATCTCCAGGTCCATGGAGAGCTCCTCCACTTTCTCTTTAAGTGTGTCCACTTCCACTTGCAGCGACTCTGCCCGTTCCTCAGCCATCTCTTTATCCAATGTGGCCATCTCTATGGCATCTGCTGTGTCCGACATCTCTTCCATGTAGCGATCCTTGGCCTCCTGAGCCTCTCGAGCTTCCTGACGGGAAGAGTGGCAAAAATCACACCAAACTTCTAACATCTAACTCTTCTAATCTAATCGGGATGTTCGTTATTTGGACACGTTAAGGATTTTGCCGCCTGTCGGACCTTGTGTTCATTTCCATTTGAAGTCAGTTGCTGTCAACACATCGTCGCCTCGGCATAGTCACTTCATTATATTCTTCCTCATTTCTATGTGTCTATTACTTGCCATTTGCTGCACATCTGTGCAACATGATCCACATCCAATCACCAGCCTGCCACAGCTCTCGCTCCCTTTCCTCTGTGCTAAAGGCTGACCTACCTTTTTGGCCTCTTTAAGTTGTTTCTGCAGGTCGGCCTGCTGCTCCTGCATTTTGGTCTTCCACTCCTGGAGCTGCTCTAACTGGATCTTGTGCTTCTCGAGCTCCTTCAGCTTGGCCTTGTCCTCGGTCCGCTTCATCTTCAGTGTCTCCAGCTTCTCCTCCAGGTCTTTCACCTGGGCGCGCAGTGACTCCTCCTCCTGAAAAGGACGAACAGGTGGAGGCAGAGGTGAGAAAACACAACAAAAAGATATGACAAGGTCCTGCCAGCTTAAGGGTCTTGACATATTTCTGGACTTCATGATATTTTCTTTTCAGACACGGAAAGCAAAAACATTTTGATTCAGTCCCACCACCAATAAAACAATGGAATGTGTTGATTTTAATGTGAATCCCACAACAAACGTCCTAATATTAAAGGGTTTCTCTTAACCGCAGGTGGATACGGGGCCAAAAAGAGAGCACATCAGGTGAAAAGTGAATCCATCGTCTCCCAAAACAATGGCGGGAGCCCACACGTTTACTGTATCAGAAAGTCACACCATGCATCATCACCCGGTGTTTCAAAGAGAACATTCTGCAAGGCCACCACATATTTGAGGAATGGTGCTGAAGGTCATTAAACCCTGTGACATAACGAGTTTGTGAGTAAACAGCATCACCACACATGCAGCCATCAGGTCACTCTACCTGCTTGGACAAGGCAGGTTCCACCTGGTCACACATTGGCAACATGGATGAAAGGGGAAAAGCTCATTACAACCTATTAAAGTACAAGTGGACATTTTTCTGGCATACCTGAAATCTGAAAGTACTGAAAAAATAAGAAAAACCGATTGTCCCTGTCTGGTGTAAAACCTGCGTCTGTGGGCCGTGTGGCGGTGCAGAGACTTTCTTATTTTCAGTTTGGTAAGTGCACAGGAATCCACGAAGGTCTAAGGTCTTGCCTTGCTTGGAGTAGCTGGGGCCGGCACCGTCGCTGCTGCGGGCGAGCTGCTGGGCTGGGGCACGATGGGGGCCCCCAGTGCACCTTGGTGTGAGGACAAGCCTGCCTCCTGGACGTCCCCAGATGTAGAGGTGGACAGGCTCTCCCGAGATGCCTGAAGACAAAGGTGGGTTTACGTGAGTGTGGAAGAAGATGAGGGATGGAGAGAAGGTGAGTGAAGACAGCTGAAGAGAAAAAGGGAAGTCAAGCTGTCCGTGTCTACCTGATGACAGAGACATGTAGATGGGGTTCTGAGCCATAGCGAGTGAATAGCATGTGAATGTCCACATGAAGAGCTTCACCCCGTGGACCCTCTGGCTGACGCACGCCGAGTAACCACGTGCACAGAAAGAGCCCGACTCATCATCCGTGCGTACCTACCAATTTGATCCTACAAACAAATTTGTGCATTCTGTTGAATTCATCGATAGGTCAGGAGGCGTGTCTTCATGACTGCAGAGGTCACACCTTCCCTAGAATGGATTTACTGCTCAGAGTATTTTCTTGCAGTCTTTTGTGTGGCATTCATCCATTCATCGATGCAGCACAGCATCCTTTCTGTTTTCTCTTTACTTCACCACCCTGTCATGCGCTGCCCTCTGTGGAATTTTTGGAGTTTTTTCTTTTGCTAATCAGAACTTAATTAACTAATTAACTTCATTTACTAGAACGCAAAAACTCAACATGATTACCGAGGTACAAATTGAGAGTCGTACGCACGTTTCATGAATCACCCGTGTTTGTACCCCTTTGACACAAACATCCTCTCGATTTCACTTTAAGTCTCCCTGACAAAACCTCTCACCGCCCGTGTGTCCCAGACCGTGGACATGTTGACTGATTGATATGGACCCTTTTTCAGTGACAAACATTTCACCGCCCCCGTGACGCGACAGATTAAGCGCCAGAAACTGGAGCATACCATGATGGGCGAGGCAGAACAGCTGGTAGAACGCAGCAGGAGAGACGGGAGGGAAGTGGCAGACACGAGACGGCTTGGCGTGGCCCACTGCCACGGGGTGTTCATGGAGAGTGATTAGGTTTTTAAACAGAACTGAACTGTTAATCCATTGTTACAGAATGAAAGACAGAGGTGAGTGGACTGGACGTCCACTGTACTATGGAGACTAATCAGAGGTGAGTGGACTGGACGTCCACTGTACTATGGAGACTAATCAGAGGTGAGTGGACTGGACGTCCACTGTACTATGGAGACTAATCAGAGGTGAGTGGACTGGACGTCCACTGTACTATGGAGACTAATCAGAGGTGAGTGGACTGGACGTCCACTGCTGTGCAGCTCTGGGACTCGGTTGTAAAAAGGGGATTTATTCTGAGATCTGCTGTGAACGTCTGGGATAAACTCTCCAGACTTTTGAACACACTACCTCTGTCTTTGTTCCTTACTATAAAACCAACCAGTTCCATGGAGAACATGTCAAGTAGGTGGCTGTAAAAAGGTGTGAAATTCACCTGACACGCCGAGCCGAGCAACAGATACAGAATAAAGCAATAATATTGGCTTCAAGCGATTTTAATGTTTTATTTGAAACATTTAGTGGAGTAATTTGCATCCAATTTCTTACATGCAGTAAATCCTTTCAAAAATGTCTCTTTGGTTATAAATGCTGGAGGCTTTTCAAAGCAAAGTTTCTATGACTCGGCTTTGATAACCTGTTGTAGATAAGAGTGAGCTCACCTTGGCTGAACGGCGGGTAGAGGACTGGAGAAAAGGAAGAGCGGGTGAAGTGCAGAGAGGACATATAAAAATAGATGGACACACACGCACACACACACACACACACACGCACGCACGCACGCACGCAGTCACATCCAGTGGAGACGCACGGTCAAAGAGGTTAGTATCTCAGCAGAGTCATAGACAGTCTCTATATCAGTACACAGCTTGGAATTCTGCATGCACAACCGATTCAAAAAGGAATTATCGAACAATTCTTCATGACTCGAACACAACTACAGTCATGCAACAACGATCTACAATAACAACACCTGACAAGAGTCCGAGAGGACCAGCTTGACCGTGACTTAAATAGAGTGACGTTTGTACGCATGCTGCATCCTTCAACGTGTAAAATAAAACTGTGAGTAAACCAACATTAATTACCAGTACGCATGGAGAGAGGTGACAACGAGAATAGAATATAAAATTCAAATGATAGCCATCAATGAAGCACAAGTGATGTCTTAACGTTCGGTGCAAAAGTAAATATGAAATCTTTGCCACCCGAGAGTGATGAACACCAAAGATAGATGCACAGGAGAGAAACATTCTACCTTCTTAATGGTCACGGACGTCTGAAAAACGTATGTAGGAAAACAAAACAGTCAGCCCAAGTCCTCACAGACGGAACACAAAGTCAGTCCGTCATCCACTGTGTGATAGGAAACGGGGAGCCGACAGACAATTAGACAGAGCTGACTCATCCCAACACAAACACACACAGTTACCACTCGTCTGGAATCGTCCAAACATCGGACAAATCTGGAGCACGTATCAAAAGATCCACGGCAAACAAAGCGTCTTCAATAAAAGGCAACGAAGCTAACGGAGATTACTGCAGTCTGTCGTGGAAAAGAAAAGCAGAAAAGGCAGCGTGACGCAGTCTCACCTGTTTGGAGCTCTTAGGAGTTTCAGGAATGTCTGGGGGAAATGAATTAAAGAATCATTCATCATTATCAATCGGCTGCACCATTTTATATGACACAATATTTATTTCTCCTGTGCCAAGTACAACATTAAACCCTCACACAGACTCTGGAAAACAACGGTTCAAAGTGGCACTTTACGATAGGAGTTGTTCTCTTTATGGTGGAGCCGCGGTCCGCTCACCTTTGAATTTGGATATCCTGGCGGGCCCAGACTCAGGAGTATCTGGTGAGGTGGCACCTGAACTATCTTCCACCAGCTGGATCTGTACGATGCCAGACGGACAGCGTGTAGTCAGGATAACCCACAAGCGGGAGCAGAAAGGAGCACGTGTTTACTTCGAACCCCTGTACGTACTGATATAAAATGTATCTTACTGACCTGGGACTGTCTGACAAATATGCCTCGGTTTTCCTCACAGGTGAAATAGCGTTTGCCCTGGACAGTGCCATCGTTCTTGCCTTTGGGTTCATCCAATATGACGCCAACCCATTTTCCTGAGGCGAAGAGGGTGGCACCGATATAGGCAACAGTACCGCGCTGACCTTTCCCCGTGACCTCCACGCTGGACCCAATCTTTGAGAGAAAGGGGAGGCATGAGATGAGATGAGATGGGGAGCCATCATACGCAGGGTGACGGTAACCCGTCGATCCAACTTTGAAAAATGACCTACCTTAATGGGCTTGCTGCTCTCCATGACTCCTCCACTGCTCAGTTTGCTGATCAACGGACTTGTCAGCTGGAGAATTAAAGCAGACGTGGATGGATGGGGAGAGGGGTGTGGGAAGAGGAGAGAGAGGGAACAATGAGAGGACAAGAAGACATTCATAGAAGGCATAACAACAACAACAACAACTTCAGTCGTCTCCATTATCTTTATCTGTTTGATATGTTAATCCTTGTCAAACAGAGCACACAGGCCCAGACACGGCCTGTAATTTGAAAATGAGACCGATCGGTGTGTGGGTGTGTTTCGGTCCGTCCCAGAGACCCGTTAATGCTATTATCAAAACTGGCATTAGGATGAAAATGAAATCAGAGCAGACTCTAAAAACGGAGGGGCAGACAGAGCAGATAATCACTCTGGGTCATATGGTCCAGACCACAACAGTCACGCTGACAAACAGGCGTCGGCTCTGTGCTGCCTACACAGAGACGCTCATTCAGCGTGGGAGGCATGTGAACTTCACGATGGCTGACGTTTTCATCCACGGGGCGCAAAAGTGGATAGAAAAGCTTTTACCACTTCAGGATTCTGGTCATTTTTTGAGCCAACAGTGTCAAACAAACCTCTTTTAGTAATTCGGCAACAGGGTGCCTATTTTGGAACAGGATCTCCGTCGTCTATTTCAGTCCAGAGCAGGCTGAAACTACTAGGACGTTTTAACCGATGAAGCAACAACGCGATACAAGCTCAACGTTACGTCCACCATAAGGTGAGTACTACCGAGGTATTCTTTTACTCTGTTGGCATTACGGCGTAGTATCCCCCGGTGATCATATTGCTTCATAATAACCATACGTTGTACTCACCCGTGGGGTGTAGGAATGTCGTCTGGTAGCCATAGCCTTTAGGGAAAGTGCCTGTGATTACACCTACACTGTACAGAAACAACTTCAACTTCAACTCCTCTCTGCTTTCCCATCCGTTCCCCTTTTGAAGAGAGGGGGTGGTGCTGTCCAAGGGCTGCAACACCCACATGCTCGTGTGAAAAAGGAAATAATTGTCTAAGAAACTGAAGCAGGAACAGCATGGCTGCTGCTGCTGCTGCTGCTGCTGCTCACGTTGATGTGTAACTGCAGCAGCACTGAACATCTCACCAGGACGCCATGGCACACACACAGCTATGAAGCTGCAGCAGCAGCACTTTGGGCTGCTAGTGGGAACACCAACCCACACCCATGAGGTGGAGGGGAACTAACCCACTCCTCTCAAGAACGTAAACAAAACAAGCGAAGCATCTCTTTGAAATATGTGGACACCTGACCGTCACATCTACGTGCATAACCACAGATAAACCTTGCTGTTGGTGTGACGCCTTCTCCGGGCATCCATCATCAGACTGCCAGGGGCGTGATCCACGCTCCGGAGTCCACTCGAGGCCTGCCTCGCACCACTCCAGCGACACGATGGCCTCCCACCACAGTGCCACGTCGGAAGTCACCGCTGCTACTGTATGTCTCTGAGGCTGCACGGCTAGGTGCTTGGATTTGTGCACCTGTTAGCAATGGGTGTGGCTGAACCACCTGAACTCAAGAGCGAGTGCGTGTCCACGTACGTACACGGAAAAACAAAGTGGAGGCTACACGTACGGAACCGTAACAATCCGGGGAAGGCGGCGACAACTTTTCTGCTGCTCGGATCGTGATGTCGGTGCACACGGCATCGTACAACTCCTAACCCATCACCGGCTCCCGTCCGCGTCCCGGAGCGTGTACGTGGAAGAGTACGGCTAGCTAAAGCAGTCACGGAGATCATTAGCCGCTTCGGTTGGCTAAAGCTAAAGCTAACCGTATTAGTGGCTAGCTAAAGAGCTCTTATTCTCCAACGTTAGATAAATATGTTAACCTGCCCTGTGGTTCGGTTGTGCTGCTCACCTGGCGTTTCTTCACACGTAGCTCCTCTGGCTGACTAGGTGGACCTGGAGAACATCTTCGCTTGTCTTCTTCTTCTAAAGGCGATCGGTCGAGGCGCTGTGACGTAAAGGGCTCCGTCGACAAACCTGACCAGACCACGTGAGCTACGAAGGTTCCCCGACTCAACCGAGTTACGTTACATCAACGACAGCACGGCGGGTTTTTACGGTTAATATTTTCTTTCAGCTCTCGTGCAGGATGACGTAAACACATCGCCCAACCATAATGCACATGAATCAATGCATACAGATATGTCCGTAAGTACTCATTCACCAGAGTCTGGTCTGTTTAGTGACGTCACGGTCGGGCTGTTCGGCGGCCTCCGCCCAGTCATGTGGTCTCGTCAGGTTTGTTGCGGAAGTCGCCTGCGGTCACTTCCGTTTATACTCAGCGCAAACTTCCTGTATAACTTCTTCTACGTTTATAAAAGGAACGAGCAGAGGTTGAAATGGAGAACAGCGCCCGTAGAGGCCGCGTCCGGTGTGACGTAAACACTGGGCTCTACAGTGGGTGGCGAGGGGGGACAAAGGATAGAGGTCCAGGTCTTAACAAGCCCGGGCAGCACTGGACCATCCGCATCACTCAGGGACCCAGCCAGCCACGTTGGGTCAAAATACATTTTTACCCCAATATAATAAATGATCATGATATGATAAATATGATAAATATCTATATGCAAGAAAAGAACAAAAACATGACTTTTGATTTATTGTCGACTTGTTGAGTGTGTTTACTTTGACAGGACTCTCTGTGCC
Source organism: Brotula barbata (assembly GCA_900303265.1). Taxonomy (NCBI): domain Eukaryota; kingdom Metazoa; phylum Chordata; class Actinopteri; order Ophidiiformes; family Ophidiidae; genus Brotula; species Brotula barbata. The sequence continues at coordinate 11,480 of OMNV01013812.1, forward strand.
GCCTTCAGACAGCGAGCTAGTTGGCGTTTCAGTCGACGTAACCATGCAAAATCCTTTCACGTGTTATTTCAAAAAAGCAAAAGTTGAGGCAGACGCCGTGACACTGCCTCCACCGATCGCGTCACCCATCTGGGATTGAGGAGCCCCCCTCGCGGCCCAGGTTGAAGGTTCAGCGATTAGACTGGAACCACCTACAGCAGGCATGTGAAAACCACGTGTGTGATGTTTGGGTTTATGTTCCATAGATGGATGATGAACAGTGCCGTGCGGCGTAGAGCTGAAGGTGCTGCCTGCTCTGTCAGTACTAATATTGGCCATGAAATAAGTCAGACACAAAATGATGGAGTGGTGGGGACAAAATAAGAATAATAATAATCACTGGATCCATCAGCAGGCCCCCCAGAAGTTCACAATCTGTTCATATGCATATTAACTAGCCAGGTGCTCCTCACAGTGGTTGTCAGCGGTCCGTTTGCATGAATCTTCCCTTCGGTATCGTCTCTAGGATCACTGCAGCTGCATACAGGGACCGTGTGCAGACCAATAACACAGATGTGACATCTTAATCTAAAGAAGGAAGTCTGGAGCCACACAGAGCAGGGGCAGACGTACAGAGGAAGAACAGTCCTTTATTGATCCATGAAGGGAAATGAACTCTCTGCACTTTAACCCATCCTCAATGAGGAGCAGCACGCGTCTTCAAACACGGCATACAGAGGGTCATTTATCCTATGATGTGTGCGGATTAGTGGAAATTAGGGATATTGTTGCCCCGCCCACTTTTCTACTGACCCACCCAAAATACAATGTCTGCCTCCACCCCAGTTACGCACTACGGAATCATTTACAAATAGGCTGTGATACACAGCGGGTGTGAATTATATCATTAAAAGTTCGATTCTCTCTCAAATACTCAGGTAGTTAAGAGTGCAACGGCATAAAGTCCGCACAGAGTGCGCAACGTAACCAACTTTCATAATAAACACCGGCGCCTCCACTTCCGGCTCGTGGATGTGAGTCACTCGGCTCGGAGAAATGTCAGAAATGTGGGCGGGGCTCCAGAGTATCAGGTCACAGACTTCATCTTTCAAACGGTCCGCGTCACTTTATCCTCAGAGAATAAACATTTTCAACCACTTTTCATATGAGGAACTTGTGAAAATGTGAGATATCACAGTCGGAGTCAGAATTCTTAATAAACGGTTCAGTGAAAACGGGTACCGGTCCGAGTGGTGCGTTCACGGACACGCAGGACCCTCCTCCTCTTCCTCCTCCTCACACGGCGCCCCCTGCTGCACGCTGACGTGACTGCACCGAGGCCCCGGTCACAGCCGACCAATCAGAGGGCGGATGCGGGGCAGATACCGGGACGGTCCCGGGGCTGGCGTTCAGCTGCGGTGTGTGCCGGTGACAGCGACCGGGAGCGCTCGGACAGCTCCCACTCCACCGAGTCAAGGTACAGCTTTCACCGGACTTCGGTCCTCATTTCGAGGCGGCAGTCGTGCCGAAGTTGAGCCGAATGTTCGTTTTGTCAGCGTTAGTTTGTTGGTTTGAAAAGTGTCGTTTCCTGTTTGTCTTTCAAAATAAAACGACGCGCAGAGAGTTTTGTTGTGCGGCCGTTTCACTAGCAGCTTTGGTTTAATGCGGAGGGGAAGATGTCTGTGTCTTCCGGGACACCCGGAGCCTCCACACCGGCCTGACGTCGAACTCTCCGGACCTTTGAGTTTTAGGTCGCCCGAGCGGACGATTTGGTGGAACTTCTACGCACTTTTTCTCCCATTTCATTGAAAAGTCACCTTATTTTAGCTCGATCGCGGTGGAGGGTGTGAAGTTGAAGCCTGACGCATTACGTCACTGTTTCATCGTCCTGTCTGCGGTCGGTGATGCAACAGGTGGCTGTAATCCCAAAATATTAGATTACTCATAATACCGTATCTCTACACACGTTGGACCGTTTTAATTTGAGTGGCACTTCAGGCGCACAAACTCTTTTTGTCTCTTTGACACACTTCATTTGACTGCAGAGATAAAGGTTCTCACTGTGTCGCTGTCATTTGCAGCGCAAAACCGATGAGAGCGCCGTCAGACAGCGTCCTGTAGTAACCACCCACACGTCCATCCGGTGAACCACGCCTGATATGATCAGAGCGCTCTGACACCATCGTTAAGGTGTGTCTGTGTGATCTCTGTGAAAGGACCGTGTCACTCTTACAGGCTTTATGGACATGAGGTGCGTCGCTGTGGTCTGAGGACATCACGGGCCCAGTCCACAGACCGCATCTGTTCGGGGGACTTTGGGGCATCCTGCTCTTGCTGACATTTTTTTTAGGATTGTAGCGACTAAATACACTATTTTCAAGAAATTTGAGAACAAAACGAAGAGCCTGTCTGTCTATGAGTGACACTTTCCTTCTGTACCAGCTCAGTGTCCTTTAAATCTCCATAGATGACCATCCACGTCCTCCAGCGGTCCAAATCATTTTAAGGTGCTGACAGGAAACTAATGCCACCACGTTTAAATGTGATTTCCGACTGTCATGAGACATCGTGTCCCTGTCCGTGATGACAGGAAGCTGCTTTATGCCCCGTATCTTACACGAGGGGCGTGGCGGATGCTCAAACCGTCTAAGCTCCGGTCTGTTTTCGTCTGGTGTTATTCAGGATTCAGATGAGACGTGTGATGAAGATGAGCGTGCACGCAGGGACGCAGATTATCGCCTTGAATTTAGACGTTGAATTTATGAAGGCGTGTCTGACTGAAGTGAGCTCGGCCGGGCCGCTGATCCACTTTACCGCTGCCGTGTTGGTCTAAATGATCCATCGTTATCTTGTCATCAAGCTGACTAACGGCTGGACGGTGGGAAACAGCTGAGTGTAGGAAATGGATCAGGATGGATCGGGACACGCAGAATCCATTTATGACGTCTGCAGGCCAGTCATGTCCATAAACTATCCGCTTAATGACACACACACACACACACACACACACACATTTATTAGGCCAACTGCATTTATTGGCAGCACGTGGACCTTTATGTGGTCGTCACGGGACCAGATAAGGTCCCGTCTATCTGCGGGTCCCCAGTGAAGTCATCTGCGTAATTTGGTTGAAAGTGTCCACACGCCCATACTGGTGCGGTTAAATCCAGACTTCCTGAGTCAGCCCACAGCGCTCCCTCGGCCTGCCAAAGTGCAGAGTCAGCACGTTGGGAACCATCATGGCTGGAAGATTGGATTCTTCTTCTTCTTCTTCTTCTCTTCTTCATGTGCTTTAATGGTTCCACTCTTATGTTGCTGAGGGGTGAGGGGAATTTATTCCTTTGAAATGATCACAGTTTGGTTTCTGGGCCCAGTTTCATTAAACGGATGAAGACCACCTGTCCTATATGGACCTACTTTCTTCTAACCAAGAGGACTTGTGACGGTCTTCCATAATGTCCATTAAAGACGTGGAGGGTGGAGATGAAGAGCACAGATAACTGCTCCATGCAGACCAAGTCCTGCCTGTGGTGAGTGCTCCATAGGCCTCTTGTTTGATGGACAGGATGCTCTCTAAAAGTGGTCATGATGCTGGAGAGGGCGGAGCTCCGAGGAGATGATGACGTCCTTGTTAAATGACTTTAAAGGAGGTGAGACTGGGTGTATGATAAGTATTTGTTGAACTGAATGGTCATGATGATGACGTTTTGACTCCAAGCATCTTTTTTCATGAGGGGAGTGGAGAGGATCTGAATCCACTTCAGCTGTGTAGGAGCAGTCAGACCGGAGTGCCGGTTAATCCCCCTCAACCGCACATTTACACCAATTACCAACGGTCTTACCAACCTAAACAGGTGTTATAAAACATGATGACTGTACAGGACGAAGCTGAGGAATGCTCTGTTAGATGGTCATATAATGTGGGCGGAGCCTGCCTGGTTAAGGTCCACGGTATCCTATTTCATGTTGTTTAGGAGACCAAATATATCAGCACCTGTTTTCCGGTTATCCTGGTAGATAGAAACTCGTCACAGCTCGTAGAGTCATTTTCAGACATTTGAAGATCACCTCCGTCTATGATGAAGTGTGATGGTTGAGGTTTCCTTTCATACCAGGAAGGCATGAAAGGGAATAAGGTGGAGCAAAATGTTGTCTCTCACAGACTATAAGTACAGCAGTCAATAAAGGACGAGGTCGTACCGCAGAGCGATTCAGAGAGTCTTCAGCTCAGCTTCTAGTCCTTCGTCTTTTGGAGTAGAGGTTATGAATGGAAGCGTGAACCGATCTACCACCCTGGACCGTAGTCCACACGGTCTGTCCTTCTCGTGGTTCTCGTCTCCGTGCTAACGCGTGGGCTGGGGGTCTCGGTGCCCGTGGCCCCGGCATGTACCTCTTCATCGGCATTTCTCTGTCTTCTTTTCTTAGATGGCTGATGCTGAGTTGGCAAAGAAGATGCTGTGGGTCATCCTCCAGGCCAACAAGGGTGGAGTGTCTCTGTCCCGTCTGCAGTCGGAGTACAAGGAGCTGACTGGGGAGCAAATACCACACAAACATATGGGTCACAACCAGCTGGATGCCCTGCTGTCCAGCATGCCGTCTGTGGTCCGCATGGAGCGGGACCACTCTGGAGAGGTGTGTGTGTGTGTGTGTGTGTGTTGGAGATCTCTGTGTAATCCACCGTAG